>JACXIT010000124.1:0-104893 GCA_014737525.1 Bombus difficillimus | reverse complement strand
TTTTGCGGAATCTTATATTTTTTGTTTGATATCCTTTCAGAGCACGAAGGAACAAATTAATCGATCTTATAAACCATATTTCAATTCACATATTTTGAACGTACCAGAATTGTTTTCGTACAATTCTTTTGTTATGGAAAAATAATGCGTCAAGTAAAAAATAAATACTAGTCAACGATCGTGTTGTAAGCGTGATTCAGAGGTTATGCTATTGGCTGTTACACATGTGACGAAACGAATAGAGATTAAAAAGAAGGTTCACCCATCTACTCGAAATCATTTTACCCTTCCTTCATTAAAAACTTACGTTATACTATATATCATTATGCTATAAATAATATAGTAATGAGGGAAAGTAAAATGATTTCCAATAAATGGCTGAACCTTTCGTTTTAATCATTGTTTATTTCGTCACATATATAATAGCCAATAGCACAACTTCTGAGTCATACTACCATATCGCCTGCGGCTCATTAGCGGCTGAATAATTCGTTCATTACCTTCGTGAAATATCTATTTAGGATCCTCATTTGTCGATACACCTTACGGTAAAACAATTAAATGGACTAACTCGATTTTAATAAGTTCATTATTTCCACCAAACAATCGATGTCATAGTCACAAATAGATTACAAATAAGTCTTTTACGAAGATGTATTTTGCCATATTAATTCAATTTATTAAATACATAAATAGGATATAAATTTTTTCTGGAAGTATACAAGTATATTTATTCAATCGTAACATTATCCCATAATAAAATTTGTAAAAAAGTATTCAAAATATTCAAAAGTATTCAGGGTTCGATCAACGTAAAATAATTATATTTACAAGGGCACACAATATTTGCAATGTTTTAAATAAATTTATGTGTTGACGTATGACAAAAATGACAAAAGCTTACTTTTAGTTTAGTTTATTAAGAACGTTAATGGATAATCTCAAAGAAGATTCGTGATATATCACAATATGCGAATTCAAACTGCACAAAATGTTAAATCAAATTTTAATTTAAAAGAAAGTAAAAGCAAAAATTTAAATCAAACTAAAAGAAAAACACTGCTTGCGGAATAATTAAAAATACCTTGCATCGAATATTATATATTTTCAAAGACGTTACATATTTTTTCCATGAATCTTTATTTCCACTTATCTATGAAATAATCATACACATGTAAATACTTGTATCCATCATTTACAGAAAATGCTCGTTTACTTTCTTCCTATCGAAAGGATGGCGATATTCTGCTTAAAGATCCCAGTTAAAAAGACTAATTTTCATAGATTTCTATTCGGGGTATTCAATAGCTCTATTGTTTGAAACCGGTTGATCTATAACGGTGTGCACTACGCGATAACATTTCAATCAATAGCGATAATTATTGCTAATACCAGTGATAAGTCACGATATCGGAGCATTTTTTTTTCTTTGATCTGAAACTTATCGAACAACGAGTAAACTAATGATAGGCAAACCATCGTGTATTTTCAAAAGGTTCTCGACGAAGGGGACGATCGCACGCGAGGACCTGCTGCGCGGAGGAACTTCAGAGCTTCCAAACGTTACACGTGATCGGGCGTGACGGAAGACAGCACAGTCCAACCGGAAGTCAGCCACAGGATCAGCCATTGGTCGACTATAGACGATTGGTATTTATCAGTTCGGATTCGTCTTCTGGTCGTGAAGAGGACGACGCTGACAGCAGTTGCTCGAGTTCCTCGTTTTTAAACGGGCTGCCACGTGCTGGCAGCCATACGCAATCTTTGGAGGACTGCGACTGGGATTACTTTGAGAGCGGATCCTTGCCTCTGCCAGCCGGTGTACCTGTCACTATCGGCACGAGCAACGTGGGCACAGAAACTAGCACCAGCCAGGACTGGAGCTGTTGTCCTGGACGTGGTTCCACTGCTTGTCAGGTAGGTTGTTTTATAAAAGTCGAATTCAGGTGGAGAGATAAGGGTTTTTTGATTACATGTGAGGTTTTTATCGAAGATTGAGTCAGACGGGGATAAAGTATAAGCCAGGAAAATATCGTGAGATGTACGGGAAGAGTGTATATATACATATACTGGTGGTCACCTACTCGTTATTTTTATCGAAAGACTCTAATTTTACTTTATTTCATGTTTTACGGAATAAGTTTCGCTAATCTTATTTTCTCATTATCTTATTATAAATGTTATATCACTCATCTCACGTATTCCTTATAAACAGGCTGCAGATGTTTATACATTTATGAAGAATGTAAAAATACAAAAATGCATATAATGCATCAACGTGCAAAAATATAGTACTCGTTATAATATCTGACAGAAGAAATAAATCTTTGTTTAGGTTGCAGTTTGTTTAGCTTTCCTTAGTTATGCTCATAAAAACATCAATTTGCATAAACATCCATAGCTTGGTTACGAGATATACACATACTTACAACGTGAATGATGTGAGAAATATATAATAAAATAGAAACCAAAAATATATATATGTATAATATACATGACGAGTCAATAAAAGTTACCGCTTGAAATAACTCGTTATGTGTGGACTTTATAAAGAAATGTTTCAAGTGAAATTTGTTGTATTCGAGAGGACTGATGAGAAGAATATATTTTAACTTTTTTTATACATTACATTTTCTGAATTATTAATGCGATCTCGAATTTTTTAAATGATATTTCATGTTTTTTACTACTATGTTGTAGTCACTAAAAAGACGAATTCGATCTGTAATAAGGTAACCTTCGATTAACCTTGAATTTCACAACGAAACAAAGATTTATGAAGATTTAACTACCTCTGTATCAGCCCTAAGATCGACTCAACTTCTCCACAAATCTTTCCAATAATAATAATATTGTTCATCACATGAAGCAAAATATGTGATTACAAATTATGCTATATATTATAAAAAAATTTGAGTGCGTCACTTTCACTCCGTGTTTGTATTTTAAAATAAAGATAAATTTAAGTAGCTCGATATCATTTCATGTAATTCCCTTGCACTTTCTTGTCTATTGTTATCTCTTATCGACATCTGACAATAATCTGTAAAAACAACCAATGTCTATTTAAACGCAATTTTATGACTACCAGTGCTCTTCCAATTCGTAGTTTCATGATAGACGTGAGATACGAATTCGCTATCGGATGCGGAATATAGATTAAATATTCGGAAATTTTGCGAAAAGATTGCCATAATGACTCATGTAAAGTGTGAAAAATTTTGCAATTTCAAAAAAAAAAAAAAAATTTTTTTTTGAAATATATTATCGCTTAATTATTCGAACGTCTCTAATAGATAATGGATATTTCTTTTCTAGTAATTTCAATTTAGGATACATACAACTTATAACCAATAATACAATCAAAACAGTGTTGATTGTTCTTATAAAGTGTCGTATGCATTAAAATAGCAAGGAACTCTTACCTAGCTTTTATAGTACAAACGAAATAATCTGTAAAGAAGTATTATTCGAATATTAATGAATATAAACACTACTGAATATTTCATATAAATTGAATGTTATTCATTGCTTTCATCTTTTAGTTATTTTATAATAAATTGTTACTTCATTTGGATCATACATTTTTTATCACGTAAAATAGAATTCAAAATAAAATTAATTATGTATGTATGCATGTATGTATACCTATATAAGCAATGCGTAAAAGAAAGATAAATAAATAAACGAATGTAAATATATATAAAATCTTATATTTTTCATTATTCTTTTGCACAGGCCTGTGGAGGTTCCCGAAGCGCGAACGTATTACCAGTTCCAGTGCCAATCCCCGTGCCGGTGCCATATCCGGTACCAGTTCCAGCATCTCTGTGGACGAGCGACTTCGCAGCAGCTGCCTCCTCCATGATAAGCCGTAACAGCGATGCTCACGCGGAACCAGGAACACTAAGGTTGAGAGGCGACCCAGCTACACCCTGGTTCGCTTGGCATCCACGATTCAACCAACCTCTACACGGAGCCAGGCTCGATCCACGACTAACTGGTGTCTTCGATCCGACAACCTGTACTTTTAGACCTGATCAAATTCTAGCACCGCCATTATACGGCTCTACCATTGAAGCTTCGTCCATTCCATCGACAGAAGAACTTCGTCAACGAGTGAGCAGCTTGCATGTCAACCAAGATGAAAACGACGACGCTGCAGTAAGCAGTACGACAAAATCTATAGAGGAAGCTGTATTGGACGTATGCAATGAATCGAAAACCGCAGAGCAATCTTCCACGAATGGATGTGGCAAATTAAACGAATCGAAGGTCGGAGAAGAACAAGAAAGTAACGACGAGACGAACGAGACAAAGAAAAGTGAGGAAATGGATTGTCTAGATTCCGTGAGCGTGTCCTTCGAGAGCAGAAGGGGACAAAGAATGTTTCAGCACGATGATTCTGGCAGCTCTTCCGGTCGATCTTCAGCGGATAGCAGCGATTTGGAAGAAGATTCCTCTTCTCATAGGTTCTCGAGAGTCTTCGTTGTTAACGATGATTCCCTTACAAGCGATAACGATATAGAGGATAATGAAGACGAGGATGAAGATTCAGATTCTGCTACCGAGGATGGTATCACCTTGAAGAGGGTCAAGGCTCTTCCTGATCAGGAACCCGTGGTTTTGCAATATGTACGGTTTTTTAGCGAAGATGCGAATTATGAAGACACGAATAATGATAATGATAAAGGAAATAATAACAAGCAAGATTTAGAGAAAGAGAATAGGTCGATTTGCGAAAATGATAGTTCAGAAGCTAATGATAAGTTTGAACGAGAGGACAACATTAATGAAAAAAGAAAGTCTCGTGGAAAGAGGCACAATTTGGAAATGAGTAATGATAAACGAATATCTCTATCGTTATTACAGCGTGAGATGCCCGAAGAAATGTATATTGCGAGCGACAATGATTGTTCAGAAAATCAGATAGAGTTAAAGTCTATAAAAACCTTGGATCCTGATAGGATCGAGCCCGCTATTTTCAACAATACCACTGAAAATATTGCAGAAAAAGAAAATATAATTATGAAGGAGAAGATGTTTGGTAAAATAGAAAAGGGTAGTCCAGGAATTGACGAATCCATGTTATCGGACCAAATAATGTCTAATACCGAAAATACGGATTCAGATAATCAAACACAGCTGTCATCGACGGATACCTGGGATTTAAATATAATTCCAGACTCATTGGAAATGTCTGGACAGGAAATGGTAAACGATACTGGTTCGTCTGTCGAGAATAACGAAGAGAACCCGAAATTTCACGCTTTGACACCGTTGATAATTCCCGGAGCCGAGAATGGTACTGATTGCAGTGAAATAAGTAATAGCGATTATCGTGAAATCGATAACACTTTATCAGATATAATGACCGTGGAGAATGTTGATCACAACAATGATAATCAGAAGCATGACGCATCAGCCGATTTGAATTCGAATTTAAACACTACGAACGTTTCTTCAGGGTCGGAAAGTTTTACTAGCAACGAGACGAATACAACAAGCAGCGAGGTGAGCAGCGACGAACTGCACGAGTACGAAGTCACGTCCACCAACGCGTCTTCGTCTTATGAGAACAACGAGTTCTCCTTTTCAGCGACGAACAACGAGCTGCTGTCAAGATTGAATAAAAAAAACGAGGAAAGAGCACCGTGGCAGCAGAATCTACGAAGCAACGACACCGTGAAAACAGTCAAGGACAATCATTGCGAGGAGCCTGACGTTACCGCATCGGACAGAGCGAAATGGAACGCACAACGCGAGGCAACAACCGTTGAGCAATCGTCGGATTATACGAACGACAAAGGTGTCGCAAGCTTTTGTACGGAAAGTGATTCGATGACAATTGCAACGGTGGATGATCAATCCGTTGCACATAAATCAAGAAAATCGACGGTATTGGAGTCCAAAGATGGTGCGGTGGAAGACAACGACCTGAATCACGACGATGGAATCGAGTTGAAATCAGCGGGCTCTGACGTGGGCGACATGATAACCAACAAGATCCAAGAGATGTTCAAGAGTAGCACTGACAGCGCAGGTAAAGCGGAAAGTGCGCATGACAGCGGTGGTTTGGTGAGAGGCGAGAGTCCTGCTTCCAGCCAGGTGGTAGGAGAAATGGAAGTTCGCGGTAGAGGTGGTGAATGTAGTAGTAGTATCGATGGTGGTGGCGCCGCTGGAATCGCGGAGGGGATAGAAGGGGGATCGACACGGTTTCGCTCAGTCGAGCGACGCCCGTCTACTCGAAAGGAGAATGGATTCCCTCCTGCCGCGTCGACGAAGGATTCAATCAGTCAACAATTTCCCCCAACGATACAAAACAACAATCTCGGCAACAATAATAGCAACAAATATAGAAGCCTTGTGATGATCACTCAGGAAGCCTCGTATCAGCCAGTGAGTGTGATCACCTCGGACACAACGACCTTGTTGCAGCCGGATGAAGTGCATACGGCTAACCAGGGTCTAGCTGGGTATTTCCAGCTGGCGCTGGAAGCAGTGTCTGAACAACCGCATCGTAAGAATGGTCAGGGTCCGAGGAAACCCTTGATGGTGAAACGGTTGGCTAGTGTAACTGCGAATCATTCGGAAGCGGAAGTGGACAGCGGGTTGAGTGTCGGGAGTGCTAGTGAAAGCGACGACGTGTCGGTGAAAAACGCGACAAAAATCGGTAGTCGACAGGAAAATGAAGATACGAAGGAGCGTTTGGGTGGAGAACAGCGCGACGGGATACGGACACGTGTGTCATCGCAGTCCTGCGATGACAATTCCGCCAGCGGTGCGGTCGTGATCCTCGAGGAAGGTCTAGCAGACGATGATTCGTGGGTAGAAGAAGTTTCGCACGATGAAGACGAACCTGGCGCTACGACAGCCACCGAAGAAAGCTCCGAGGATGAAGCGAATAACCTTGGAGATCGTGAAGAGGAACTTCGTGGTTACCATAGACAGGCTATCGACTTCACTTTGCACACGATCGTCGAAGAATCTTGCGAGGAAAGCGAAGCAGAGCCTAGCATGGCTGCAGGTAGTCCATCCAAGAAACAAAGACCTCCATCAGCTTCTGAATTGGAAAAATATTTCTTTTTTGGGCTCGGTGGAGATGGTAATAATTCGAGCATGGGTTCCCGCGAAGTTGACAGTCTTTCGGAGACTTCGTCGATTTATTCCGAAGGTTTGGAATCCCTGGGACAGGACGAAACTCCAGGGAATGGACAGAATCAAGAGAAATCAAATTCTGGAGAAGGATTTTTGAATTCTTCGAGACTCGAAAAATACTTTCTATCGGAGTTTCTGGGATTTGATCAGGATAGACGTGACTCGGATGGTTCGGTAGGCAGTGATTCAGAAGGAAGACCAAGTCCCGAAGCGCAGAGAAGAAAGAAACTGGTTCGCGCCAGAGGAACCGGTAGATCGCACAGCTCTTCTTTGGACAATTTATTGGCTCTTACTCAAAGTTCACAGAACTTGAGTTCGCAGAATTCTCTTCAAGATCTAAGTTTAAATCAGGATACACAAGAAACCCAATCAGAAGGTTCTTCCACTGAAACTGATGGAGCGGATGATGGTCAAACTGCAGCCTTTGGAACCGATGGACAGTTTGATACCGTGAAACGAAAGAAAAAGAAGCCTAGAAATTTAGGAACGCAGAGTCCACGTGTTCCAGATGACAGAAACAAAACGCCAGAACCGAATAGAGAAATGGTTTTGGTGGGAGAAGTAGTGATGGAGAACGAGGCAGAAGCAATCAATTCGGAAGATTCGGAGAGAGCAAAGACTCCCCAACCAGAAAGTATCCTGTCTTCCTCTTCCTCTCCATTGACTGCTGTTAATGCTTCGTTAACATCGGCGTCGCTGATCGATTCAAATAGAAATATACAAATGAGTTCGGGAGAGTCTCTGAGCTACAATCAAAGATCGAAACAACAATCGCGAGACTCTGGATTTGTAGGAAGCTGCGATGATCTGTTACAACACCAGAAACTACCTGACGATGGCCAATCCGGTACGGAACTCAGTCAAGAAAGTGGGAAAGATCGTTCTAATAACGAGATCGGTGAGAATGCTCAAGATACGAGTCAAACCTCCATAGAAGGTGTCTCCGAAGTTGAAAAAGGTAACGCAGCTAAAGTAGATCATCACCTAAGCCATACAACACTGCCTCACTTGCCAAACGCTTCTTTATCGAGGAAGGATAGCTTCAACAATTGGTCCAGCGACGAGGAAACAAACTTAATGATGTCAAAAATGAGGCAGTTCTTCAAAACCATGGTCGCAAATTCGAACGGCCAGAATCAGAATACCTCCAGCGCAAATTCAAGTGGGGCTTCACCCGCCCCAAGTCCTAGGTTACCTGGTTACTCTGCAAAAGCCAGACTATGTTCTCAAAATCGTACGAAACCGCCACAATTGGTATACTTCGAGAACGAACTGACTAGGTTGATGAAAACCGTGCCTGGAATTCGAGACGAACAAGTACGAGAGATCGTTGAATACTTGAGTTCTGAGGACACGTGGTCTGATTCGTATGACAGTTCGGATTATACCAGTTCCGATTTGGAAGGCGCAGCGGGCGGCCGTCGATCAGCGCTGCAGGAACAGATCTCTCAAAGCTGCCAGCAGATTATCAGTAAATTCGATACCACGTCCGGTGACAATCTGCTGGACAAGGAGAGGGAAGATAAAACCGAACCGACTGGTGTGCAGCCTCCCTGCCTAGGCAAAGATACCGCATTTGTGTATCAGAAACTGGTTCAAAGTTTCACGAAAATGGCCGGTGATAGTACAAGCTCCGACGCCAATTCGACACCACATAGTAGTCCACCGTTAATTGCTAAGGTGATGCACCATATCGGTAGTCGATTGGTTGCTTTAATGCATGAGGTTTCTGAAGGTGGACCAGCTGTTCAACATCATTCGAGCTGGAGACGCTACACGCAACATCATCGTACACCATCTTCAGCGTCAACTACAGAAGACGATGATTCTACATCAGATTCAACTAATGCTCCTTCGTCGACGCACTTGCAATTACCCAGATCGAAGTCTCATGATCCTCTGTTGCTAATTAATAGTCATCCAGCAGCTTCAACTGGACAAGAGGGTGAAGAACGTGAAGCTAGTGATTACGAAAGATTCTCTTGGCGCGGAAGCTTCGAATCTGCGTTAATGGCGGCGGATTCTAGGACGAAATTGAGTCTCCTGGCGTGTTCCGGAGATAGTGTCGGTGCTAGTGTTAGTGCTAACGCCTTGGCCATGGCTGCTAAGCGTCGCAGTGCCGGAGATCTGTTGTTCAATCCGAAAAGTTTCTCGAGGGAACAGTTGGATAGAGTTAGAAGTTGTGGATCCATTGGTGGTGGAAGTGGAGGTGCTGCCAGTGGATGCGGAGGATCCGTGGAGGAAAGGATCTGGAGTAACAGGAGAAGGTCTTCCGTTCCTGATGCCAACACCAGAGGAGAATCTGGTAAATTTTTTATATTATTTTACAAAAAATACATCAATCAGTATTATATATTATTATATGAAGACCACACGGGAAAAATATGATAAGTCTATTACCGATTATATTCGATTTTCGATCATTCGTGACTGACCAATAATTTAAAATCACTACGTATTCAAACCCAAGTTCCTTTGTTTCTTCAGAAAACTTTAATCAAGAATCTATCGAAGTAAGGAATTATTATCAATTACAATTAAATGCTATAGCGATGTCTGCAGTAATTTCGGATATTTACAGCTAATTTCAAATTAGTAACATCACACAAAAGTTTGCAATTACCTTTTCAGTTGTACATATACTAACTAAATCTCTTGCTATTTGTGATTGTGTACCTGACTTGGATAGTAAATACGCCTATTCATTTAAACCTGCTTATCTTTGGTAAATAAATAAAACTTGAAAGAAGATTATATTTTAGAAGGTTAATACATTATATTATAATACATTTAGTTTGGTACAAATGGGAGAATAACATTGTAAAGAGGATGTTTGACACAGTAAAGTGTAAAGACAATGAATTTTTAATCTTGTCTAAAAAGTAAGACAAGCTTTATAAGACAGTAGTATATATATATATATATAAAATTAGAAGATATTTAATTGTTTATATGAACTTCATTTACGGAAAAAAATTTCAGAACTCTGTATTCGATTAAATGAATCCTTCTTCGTTGAATCCATTTTTGTTCGACGAGTCAGTGGATTGCTATTACATGACCTTCAGTTACGTAAATTATTCGTTTGCCGACAAGTTCATATAAACGAAGTATTAGTGTTCAAAAAGTGTGAAATTCAATTAAAAAAGAACATTGTACCGTTCCAGGGTTAATTGGCTCTTATTGTGTTATCAAATCACAAATCACAACTTCTACAATTTACACCTTTCATCGTTTATATACATTTTTTATTTTCATTCAAATACTTTCCAATTTAAAATCTTAACCATATTAAAATCCAAAATAATACATCAACAGAGACATCCACAGGTGACGAGGACACCGAAGATGAACTAGAATATACGGGTGAATCTCGGGCAACGACTCTTCCACGCGGAATGCAATCCGCCATTACAGCGGCAACCAATTCTCTACCGCGTTTACCAGCTTCCACAGCACCAGCTGGGTTAACGACAACGTCAACTACGTCTTCGTCGACGATGCACAAAGCACATAGCGTCTATCATTTCCTACCGCAGCATTCTGGTGTAAAATCTGCCAGATATCGTCCACCGGGATTTGCTAGGAACAGCAACGTTTCTGGCGCTATCGGCGGACCAAAACGTGCGGTTAGTGCTCCAGGGCTTCAAGTTTCGGGCTCTCAGTCTTCCGCTGGAAAACGAGACAATTCGAGATCGAGGAGGCAACAAGCTATGTCTCTCACACCTGGTAAGTCACTGTTTTATGTGTCTTCGCGATTTACGATTAAAGAAGAGATGACAATTATTGTACATTAACAAATTATTAACTAATTAAACGATTTTATGTATTGGATTGCTGCATAATCTGTGTCTATCACTATACATTTACAAAATCTTTTTTATAAGAATTTTTTGCATTTATTATTAAAAGAAGGATTTATTTCATTTTTACGGCCTCAGAATTATTTAATTTTTTTCGTCCGAACTATTTTGTAGTGTTCGAAACAGATGAAAATCCGTTAGTGTTAGATTTGTCATAAAACACTTCTGATTATACATACCTAATTTTATCTAACCATTAAAATACTAACGAAAATATATCACGTTATATAGCAATGTTATATTTATTATAACAATGAGCTTATATGAACCAAGAGGCAGAAACAGAGAGGCAAACAAAATTTATAGACAAGAAAAAAAGTGTGTTTCTATTATTAATAATTGATAAAGAAAAAATTCATTTTGCAAAAAAAGAAACTTAACCCTGAAATAGTCGAAACATAATAACAAAATCATTAATTGAAATACATATTAGGTAAAAATTGTGACATTTAATATTGTTATTTTTATTAGAAATCAAATAGTTTAATAGACGACTGAAAGGTGGGTAACTGGAAAAGTAAATGAACCGATGAATACATGGATACAAACTAAAAAAGTTTAGAATAATGAATATGCGATCGTTTAAGTAATTAGTAGGAGCCGTAAGCAGAAGAAACACTATAAAAATCTGTGTACAAAATCGATGTTGGTATATGTTCACTAGAGTGGGAAAGCAATTGTATCTAACTGAAACGATTTCGTCGAAACTAGACTGCCTGTTAAAGTGAAAATTCATTTACACGGTACTCGCGAACGAAAGATAAGCTGATAAATATACTCTAACCAGAATGATTTTTATCAGAGTATTTTTTGGTTCCATAATATCTTGCCAAGAGAAAAGTAAAATTTATCGTTTAATAGTATTTTTCTTACGGTTTATAGTCGAAAATTTATTTAGATACATTAGGGATTTCTTTCAATTCAAATGTTTTACAAATTCGAAACACGTTTTACTTGTCAATTTTTATGAAGTTTCGTCGCTAGTTGTTAATCGTTAAAAGTTGTTAACTAGAGTTGAAAATTAAATACAGCGTGTCATGTACACTTTGTTGAGATTTAATTGAAATAATTTTTAAATCAGATAACATAATATGTTAATACGTTATAAGTTAAAAATATATTCATAAGAATTTATATGAAATTGGATTTCATACAGAATTCTACAAACAATTTTTATGCATTTATACGAAATTTAATGGTGTAAAAATGCATAAAAACCGTAGGTATGATATGTAAAAATAAATAAAATATCCAAAATAGATTATTCCTTATAACTTCTGTTTCGATCTTTTTTTTTTCTTTTGTTCTTTATTTCTTTTTATACAGATATAAATTTCTATGAATAAAGTAACGATATTTTTCTAAAGCGTGTGCTTCCAAAGTTTATCCAAAAAACAGTTACATATAGCGTGGTTTTCTGTTTACCATATACATCTGACACGTATTATGTATGTATACCTGTTGATTTTGTTTCAATTACTCAACTACACGCGATTTCGCTGAATAATCAACACTCTCTTATTTGTTTCCTCGTTTGATCAACGCGATTACTTGTGAAATTTAAACCAGAGTGAAATTACGAAAGTTCTTGGTTCCAAGAAATTTTCCATCATGTATATGTACAAAATTGTTTCTTGCAATTTACTCTTTTGTAAAATGTAACAATAGAAACGATTTCTACGTTTCATTTCTCGTTTCATTTAAAAATATGTAAAATCAACTCGGTAACAACAATTTAGAAAAATGTTCCACCCGTATATTCATAAAATTATTCTTCGCAGTTTATTTCTTCACAGAATTAAAAACTTTAACAATTTCTAGAATTTTCATTAATTCCATTAATTTATTTTTCATTAATTTAAAAATATGTAGAATTATAATTTTTACTGCAAAAAGTAATATTGATTACTGACATTATTATTGATCTTAGTAGAAAAAATTCGTGATATCAAAAATCAACGATAGAAGATCTGATGTGAAAGTTATTTTCATGAAATTTATCAGTGACGCTCGGTTTCAAAGATCATAAATATACATAGATGCAAGTAGAACGCGATTTGTAAATGAACATTTTAAAGTATTTACTGGAGTGTAACAGGTGTAACCGTTTTATTACGAGATTTCCCTTCTTTTTCATTCTTTAACATTTTGCTTTTCGTTCTAGTCAAGGTAGAATAATCGATAATCTGGTATAACGTTGTGTCCCGCGTATGCGTACTGTCGGATTTCTCTGGTCTGTCACTTTTTTCTTTCGTACGTACGATTATACACCGCTTAGACAGTAATATGCTAAAATCCATTTTTCATGTCACTTTCTAGTCAACGTCGTTCTATTTAGCGTTATTAGCATGTTACATTGTCCGGTTTAACCGTTTAAGAGTTTAGAAAAGTTTTAAGAATGTGTGGTGAAATAAAAGCACTCCTTTTTGTTTTACTACTACCAGTATCATTTAATATTTAATATTCATTATGAAGTAACATAAAAACTTACTGTTTGGAAAAAATTCAATTTTGGTATTTAGGATAAAATATTAAAAATTTAATTAGTGTTACGCAAGTGAGTTTTATGTATCATTTTAAATATTAAATGTTTCTCTTGGACAGAGATAGATTCCTATTCCAGCACTTCAAACTGTATCTGTCGTTAATACTGGGAGTTCTTAATTGAACGTAGTGTATCTAGAATCGAAAAGTGTATTTTATTTAAATTATATTAATTTTATTTGCTTTTTGGTTATAAATTATACAGAGAATTTTAAAACATTTACGTTTGTTCAAGATTATCGTCCCGCTTAAGATTAAAAGTGTCACTAACGCTTTCGGTGTTTTTTTATTTTATGCTGCTGTTTTGGCAACGTTTTGTATTTTATTCTATTGTTGTAATATATTCTGTTGGTTATAAAAATCTTTGAGCATACCATATGGTCTGGCACCGAATATTATCTATACTTAAATTATTGAATTTCTTCAATTCTAGATTTTAGATAGTATTTATTATCGACGAATAATATCAATTTTAACCTATGAGATAAAAATTTTGGAAAAGACAGAATTTCTTGTAATTACTTGTAATTGTAAATTAATTTCAGCGTAATGGTTTAGAACTTCATTTTTATAAACAAAATTATATAACATTCAGCAAGATTTATTAGGCACATTATATTGATAACATTAGATATCAAATAATTCATTTCTTTATACAAAAGATATTTTAAATACAATTGAATAACAAGACACACATATGTTCATATATCTTAAATTTTATTTGTATTAGCTACAGTTACTCATAAAAATACTATACTCTGTAAAAGGCGAAAAAGCCATTTTTATTAAATTAAAATGTTTCCAAATTTTATTGCGTAGTTAGTACGTTCTATGCTAAAAGCTGCCTCATTATTGCTATGTACGTTACGTTCGACAAAAGAAAACTTATTACATTGAAGAAATTATTTTGAAATGAATATATATATATATATATATATATATATTATTAAGTCTTTTTATACATTATTGAGTTTAATAAGAATAGTGTTTTCGCAGAAAATATAAGACTTTTGTTGGTAACTGTAGTTCGGTAAATTCTTCACTTATGTATAATGGACATAGCACACACTATAATACTTTTTACACTCTTCAGTATACACTTTGTGATCTATCTAATCACATTATACATGTCCAAGTGCCTCGATACTTCGTTTCCATTTCGTATTTTATTTACAAATGTAAATCCTTTTATTTTTGAGGTAGATCTATAAAACAAAACATCACAGTCACATCACGATATAAAAGCATGCTTCTAATAACACGCCTGTGGCCGTCATACTATCATATGTTACGATTGATGTTTCGCTGCACACGCATTTGCATTCTGGTCGCGCGATAACGGAAAACCGAACTATGATACAAGTTCTGACGTTAACGGGAAGGAAGAACGTAGAACGGACAGAATCGCTGCCGCAAACTGCATTTCCGTCGTTTTCAGTTCAGCCTGGATCACGCAAATCGGTGGTTCGTGGGCCTGTTCCACGATCAAACTCGGATAGTCTAGATTCATGTCACGTACAGAATTCTATCGAAATCGTGTGACGGCAATATGCTACTGATATCAATATCTTACTATCCATAAGTATTTAGACACTTTGGTAGAATTCTGATAATAGTAGGATGAATTTTAAAGACTCTCATACTTTCAGTATTTCCGATAAGTATTTTGTTTTAATGTTATCGTTTCGTAATAGTTTATAACTACTGCTGACGATAATGTTTTTACTTTTATACAATATTGAATATGATGGTATTTGTGTGATTTCTTTTGATGATAACTTTTAAGAACGACTAAGAATCATGTATATCTACCTACTTACTATCTTTTTATGAAGTTAATAAATTGTAAGTTGGATATAATGATAATGGAATTTCTCATCCGTTCAATTTGATGAATGATCACGAAAGTTTTGATGATTTGTGAAATTTGTTTGAAAGAATGATCAGTTTCTTTGCAATGAAATTACTATTTATAATTAATTTTTAATTAAATTGTGTTCATTTACCGTTTGGAATAATTTTGATGATCTTTGTGTCATTAGAAGAAGAATCCCTTTCATGTAACTTGTAATTGAGCAAGTTAAACAATCTGGAGATAAGGAGATTTCCAAAAAACAGGATAGAGTTCCACAACCTTCGACAAGTTATGAATACTAATTTTGTTATTGCAGATTAGGTTTTAAAAATCAATTTTTTCCCTGATAATATCCCAATTTTATTTTAATGAATTTTATTGAATAAAATCTTTCTCCCATAAACTTACGAAGAAAAATAGAATTATCCGGACATTTATCATTTATTTCAACACTTGACTTTCAACATTTTGAGAGCAAAATTGTAATGATGAATTACACGCATCAATAACAATAAAATTCATTTTATCCTTAAATTTAAGAGATTTTTAATAGAGGAATACGATTTAATCAAAATTAACTCAAAGTGCGCAACGGAGTTAAAGATATTTAGAAAATAATATTAGCAGTGATATGAAAAGAAACGGGAGACATTCTTCATTCTATAGACTGATGAAATTATTTTCACAGCCACTCCCCATTGCATTCGTGGCTCGCGCGGATCAATAACCGAGACGACCACTGTAATTTGTAACTTCTTAATTAATTAGAGCGTGGTCTTAAAAATGAAATCTTTGTAATGGATATGATTCTTGTGGTTATTATATCTATTTTTCTGTAGCTGTTAATCCTGACTTAGTGGTAGTTAATAGCTAAATAACTGGCAGTAGTGAATCTAAAATAATTTTTGAAATTACATATACGTATATATAATTAATATATTAATTTCTGATATTAAATATATACATATATTTTGTTTCATGGATTCAATTTCATCCAAGACAGCATTCGTGTGACTTTTTTTAACAATATTTACAATTTTTCTGTTATCGATACATATATGAAATATATAAAAGTATAACAATCTTTACCGCGATTAAAAGGCATGTATGGATGAAAACTAATAAAACAGCTGTTTCAAGCATTTTTTTACCATGTGAAAGTATTCTTTATGTATACTTTAAAGACCTGCTCAATGTGAATTATAAATTATGGGGAATATTTAACTAAAATGTATTAAAATAAATAATTAAAACTTTCTTAAATTGCCTAAGAAGAGATATGATAATATTAAAATAATATAAAAACACGCATAAATATGAAATAAATATGGAGGTATATTTATAGAGTTTTATCTAGTATGAAAGTAAATAGACTTAAATATAAACGGAAAGATATACACTTAATCCTTTTATGACACTGTACTCGCGTGAAAACACGATTTCGATATAATATGGTGCAAAAATTATGACCGCCCTCCTACAATCCGATATTCTTATAAAACGGTTTCCACGTAGCACGAATTAATAAAATTTAACCTAAGCTTGGGAAACCCTCCTATAACACGATATTCTTACAACCCGATTCCGACACAACACGGAACGAATTAACCATATCGTAGAAGGTGGATTATATTCACACATGTGTGCACTCTGTTACATATAGAGGGAAAAAATTAATTAAATTCTTAAAAAAATTAATTAGATGTCCTTTTTTATAAACCAAGCAAGCAAAAATAAAGTAGAAAACTGAAAACTAATGTACGTGTGTTTTTAGTTAGGATAAACTTGAAATAATGATTGAAACTATCTCATTGTTATCAGCAATCATCTAGACCACTTTTGAAATGGATTAAACGTGTAAACGTGTCGCTCGCTCTATGGCGATCGAAGAAAGGATAACAATACTGTCTTAGGGAGCACGTTCATACATTTATATCGACGGACGTTACCACAAAAAGTTAACCTTCTTATGTAACTCTGGCTGAAGATTACAAGAAATGGCAATAACAATCTGTCCAGAGTTCATTTCACACAGACCTTGTAAACCAAAACAATCGTTAGTATTCAAAGGTATAATAATATGGGTCTCTCGCAGATTCGAATTTTCCGTTTCCACTTGAACCTTTTTACGCTCATGTGCCGCTACACTTTTTTAGTAATTTATCTTAATCAACATGAGAAATCATGTTATGTAACGCAGGAAATACTTTTAAAAGAACTGGTACACGCGAGTAGGAACATTGCGAAATCTAAACTATAAGTTAAAAAGAATAGACAAATATTCATGAATTACAGTAACTGTAACAATCAGCAAACTAAAGCACAAATTCCTTTTTAAAAGAGCGACTAGTCAAGGAAAAGTGGAGATTAATTTTGTACAATTACTTAGAGTATGAGAACGATTGCCAGACATTCCATTTTCTGAAGCAAATCATTTCCCGTGAAGACAGTACCCTTTCTCGACCGCTTCTTGTTCCAACAATACTCGTTATTCTGTGCTTTGCAAGAAAGTAACAAAATTATTTCACCTACGCTGTTCCGTTTTACTTACGAAATCGATTCGTTCTTCAATCGTTTAATAACACTTGTATTTCACTACAAAAATAACACGATAATACCTGATATCTTACTGATGTAAGAGATACAAATCACTTTACTAATACACTTGGTTAATCCCCGACTATAAATCATTTACGTATAGATATGTTTACCTTGTCGGAAATAATTAATCCTATTGTAAAATACAAGGATCTTGCAATCTCGTCCATGATGCAGACTCTTCTGTCATCCTTTGTCCATTGTTCTATTCTTTTGTATATGGAATATCTGTGAAAAGCATAAATCTTCGGACAGGTTCATTGCGAGAAATATTTTCTTACATGAGTTTTGTAATTTTTAAGAGGGATTAGCTTGTTAAGAAAAAAAAAAAAGATCGTGGTTTAATATTCGATAAAAATTTTGTACGGTATCTCTTCAATATTATTCGATATTAAATATTATTATTCAACATGTTGAAAAAATTTTAATGCATCGTTTGAAATATAAATATCTATGTTTACCACTTATGATAAGAAAGGATAGATAGATGCGTTTATACTTGAAGAAATAGGTGCATTCCATAGCTCTCAGAATGTATTCATTCTTCAATCGAATATACGTAAACTCTAGTACAGAACAATCCTGCACAGCTTATATAAGCTGTTTGTTATCCATTCCGAGGCTACGTAAACAGTAAGATCGCGTGCTCTACCTCGGAATGATACTCATTATACTTTTTTCTACAAAAGAAGTTCGTCAACCTTCTGAAGTTTCTGCCTTCATCCTACTTACCTTACCTTGCCTCGTTACGAGTTTATACCATTATCTATCCACTTACGTTTACGTTGGTTATTTGTTGGATATGTATTATTCATGTATAATTCTTTCTAGCTGAGCCTCTTCTGCAGCTCATTGATCTCTTGGATGAAGTTTCAATATATGATACGCTGTTCAATACCAATTATTATAATATGAAAATGGATCAAAGATATTAGCTAAGCACACTATTATGTATATTTTCATAACTGTTCTCTTTTTTTTTAAACCGACAATTTAACGCTCTTAACCGACTCTTAACTCTGCTGTTCTCTTCTAATGTATAGGGCGTTTCTATCATCTCAGATTTCTGAATATCTTAGCTACTTTAAATACAAAAAATTGTGTCAGGAAAATGTTGTATGGTTCAGAACGATAAATATCATGATTCGTCGTTTTTCCTTTCCAGGTCATTCCTTTTCTATTTGTCAAGGACATTGACATTGACATTTTTTTACGTAGAACTACATATTTCCGTATACAATAGTCAATGCGCTTTTCTATCCTCCACAAGAAGGCAATACGGTACTTGTGTTCAAAAACAAGTAGTGTATAAAACATCTTAATTATTTTGTTGGACTTACTCGTGATAGACAAGGAGAACAAACAGAGGAATATTATTTTGCGCTCTTTCTTCTTTTTTACAAGTAAGTCTAATAAGCGACACTTTTCAATCAGAACAATGTTTACACCATGAATGTATACAATGTATACATAAACTGAATATACATGTAACTGAAATTACTTATATACTTTACGTCTTTCGTTGTTTTTCATTTTTACTAATGAAATTTCCTTATATCTGATTTTTAGTATTGTATAGTGTTGGTTATATTGAATTCGTGGATAACATTTCTTATGTAACGAAGAAATCCAACGGTAAATAAATATTTTTTTATTTATTTACCGTTGGTTTCCTTCATCATATAAGAAATGTTATCCCCGAATTCAGTATAACAACAGTATACCATACTAAAAACGAGATATAAGGAAATTTCGTTAGAAAAAATATATATATATTTAGTTACTAATATGTTTAGGATATGTCAAGTTGTAATATATTTGTTTAACGAATACTTGTTTCGTTAAATACCTAATATTATATATATTAAAATTTACGCATATAAAATCTATTGACTAATGCTATTGTCACATTCAATATATAAAGAATAATTTATATTTAATGCCGAAAACATAGTACATGTACATTGTCCAATTACGTAAATTACAATATAAATTAAGAAATGTAGTATTTAAACACAAATTAGATACTTTTGAAACTGTATGATAAAAGTACAAAATTTATTTCAAAGCCAAGAATTTACTATGCAATTTTGAACAATAAAAATTACTAGAGAACCATAGTACTTTAATATTAAATAAATCTCCTCAGTTTAGTTATATTAAATAAATAATCTAAATAAATTAAAGTATAAATATCGCCATAAAAACTGCAACATAACTCTCGACTATACATGTAGAACTAAATAATAATTTATCCATAACCATATTTCTCTAGCAGGAAGTCGTATTCCCTATTACAGAATGAAACTTGTTTTACAAATGATTTAAAATTGAAATCGGTTTTGAATTAAGTTAAGTTCAAATTGAATATCGAATCTGTGCTTCGCACACAATCGTGTAACTCCTGAAAATTCATTGTATTTAAGCGAGCAGTTGTGGTCAAAGTCACACAATTAGTTGATGTTTGCTTTCATCATAACAAACTGATGCTCGTATATCGATTTTCTGTCTGTACTAACTTAGTTTGAAGTGAACACATCTAACAAAATACGTTCTAATTCTGTTTTCATTTGTCCCTGTTTTCTTTGCTCCTTTTTATCGATAATACAATATAATTTTTGTTCATTTATTGTATAAGATTCAATTGCATAATATGTATTTACAAAAACAATAATCTTTAATTAATTTACTTTTGGATATTTTCGAATATTCTCAAACCAAAGAATATTAATAAAGATAATTACAAAGGTAAAATATTTATTTAGTCCTCGATATAATTTTATATAAAAGGATTTAACAAATATATTTGTCAAAATATTATTTTTTAAGATATTGATAAAAAGGTTTGAATAAGATGAATACAATAATATTTATGTATTTAATAATTAAATGACTAAATCCCTCCAAACATTATACACTTTTATCATCATAAATCGGCCATTATTTAGTAATTGTCAATTGTAATTGTGAGATATACATACGAGACATATATATTTATATGTTTAGTTTTTCTATAAATTCAAACACAACTTCAGAAGATTTATTGAACATTCTTGTAAATAAATATTTTCAAGCATAAGTGTACATTATTGTTTAAAAAGAAAATTATTTTTTTTCTAGCATTGACTAATTCGCTTCACACGGCGTTATTTTATCGTAGAAAAAGCACAAGTAATTATTCTAAAAATTTAAGTCCTACAACTCGACGCTGTGCATTCATATAAAATTTAATGAACAATATTAAACATTCATAATTCTATGATTAAAAGATTGAGTATAAAAAGAATGAATTTTTTGTCGACCTGAATACCTTAAACAATGTAGTTATCCAAAGAATGAAATATCCTTATCCTAATCTTACATTAGATTTTTAATTCGTTAACTTTTTTTCTCTTTCATTTTTATAGAAGTAAAAGATGAATTCGATTTCAGTGAATCGCCCGAAAGATGAATATGATCAGCAAAAATGAAAAAACTAAATTATTACAAGTACCCTTGTAAAAATATTCTGTTTCAGTGGTTAAAGTTAAACTAATAAGTATAGCGAGTGAATTATGAAACGTGATCAGCTTCGATTAGTCTGTTGTTAGTAGGCCAATCGAAAATTTTTTCGTCTGGTATAATACGTTCAAAGGTAACATTAACATGATTAGAGTAATTTTCTTGTCAACTTTTCTTCCCGGAGTTTTCAACATCACCTTCAGCATTTTATAGATAAACTTATAATCTTTTCACACCGATCTTTTTAACAGAATAATCGAAGCTGATTACACTTCGTGGTTCAGCTGATATTTACAAATAAAAATAAGACGTAAACTATGTTACGTGTTACAATATTTATGTATGGAAAATTTGTTTAGAAGTTTTGGTGATATTTCATTCAACTAACCGGGTACATAATATAGGGTCCAAAATTAACAGAATTACAAAATAACAGAACATCATTTTCATTTACATAACAAATAAACTTGTATAATTAAAAACACTGTATTCTCTCTCTCTCTCTCTCTCTCTCTCTCTCTCTCTCGAATCTTAATTCCAAGTTAACTCTTTATTATTTCCATTCAAATTTCATTGAAAAATAAATTCATCCTGAATTCCTTTTTCAATTGCTCTCTAATCTATTTATATACAAATACACATACGTTTGACATACTCCTGCTATATTCATAAAATATTTCTACAAGCGTTCAAATTATTTTTCCATGAACCAGCGTAAATATTTTAACTTAAGCACTATTCTTCGCATCGGTCACTTAATTTTCTTTATACTCTCCCAAGGATTTATCATTAACAAGAAAAGTCCATTCGCTTTAAAGATCCGACAAGTTCGTTCACCTTCTCGTTATCTAATCTTTAATTGATACATCTTTATTTAGATACCTCTCATGTATAAATGTTTCATTTCTTTTTTCGTTTCGGAAAGTACTTTCAAAATGAACGCTTTCTGATGCCTCTAGAAGTGCGTCTTCATCGCTGTAATTACCATTATTCACCGAAAACGGTAATGACTAAAATGTTGCCGTATTATCCGCGTCGTACAATAGTTTAACCACAAAAGAACAATGAATATCTTTGTATGTTCCCTGTGCAGTTAATATGATCAACTTTGCCGCGAAGCAATTAAATACAACGGTTAAGTAGAAATTAAGTTTCTGTAACATCACTTCCCGGTACCAAGCGCGATCGTTCTTCTGCTCTACTAATTTGTCGGCACCATGGCGGCGAACAATGCAATTTCACTTACACGTTAAACACAACAATAAGAACCGGAGGACGTTTCAGCTCGTACAACTCTTTCCTTATCTTTCTTTGTAGAACACACTAAATGCATTAAACATATGCGCATATATGTACAATCCACACTGTCGGCAGGAAGTTTGGAAATAATATGGTTCTTGAAGATGGGTTGCGTAAAACAGATCAGCCAAGCAATTATTTTTATTTTTATGTTTTCTTATTAAGACAATCTTAAGTATATTGTACATACATTGTACATTCTTCGTTACAGAGCAAAGTATGAATTACAGATACACTGTTCACTTAAATACTAGATAAAGTTTATCTTAAATGGTACCATACGTGGTAAATACGATGAATGAAAATAATAAATTTACGATTGATGAAAATGATAAATGATGAAATGTTTAAATACTTTCGTGAGTCATTACAACCGAAAGGCCTTCAAATTTATCACTGGAAGAGTGATTATATGATAGACTATTCCGTAGATAAAAGAAAAGATGTTTGCACTATATTTATGTGAAATTACCGCAAAAAGCTTCGATTATTAATTCGTAAACTTTTCCAAACTTTTTGTCGCTGTATATGTTAATATGTATTAATATTGCACTATGTAATAAGAATGTGAGAATCGTCATATAAAATTACGAGTCATGGGATAAGGTGGAAGAACATGGAGCATATTTGATCTATGTCCGGACCGTTTCTCCGCGAATTATGCAACCTTTGCCCCTTGTTTCGTAGTTTTGGTGATGCTTTCTCTTTTGTGGACTTTGTAGATGTTTTGCTTAAAGAGCCGAACGTTATATACCATAAGAGCTTGTAACATTTCGTTCAATGATGTCAAAATAATATAAATGATTATCTGTTATAATTAAGCAAAATCTTTATAACAAGATTATATGTGACGTGTTGTATAATTTATATTATAAATTCGATACTTTTTATTGCCACAATTTTTTTTAATTTAAACAATTTTTATAGCATTAATACCGGCATATATTTTGCAAATTTTAAGAATTCTGTATTTTACTGAATCAAATTAATGATAAAAGAAAGCATCTATTTTATTTAATTCCAATTAAATATACAATTAAAATTAATACGAAGAATTTTAAAATAAGAATGTGCTTGATTATTAATGTCTTATTCGTAGTATTAAGCTTGTAAAATTGCACATAAATATATGTATGCTCGTTTTGAAGTTGCGTGGTAGGTACTATACGTACAATCTCTTATGTATTATAGTACTATATATATAGCAGTATAGTATTATAGCTTCTATATAGAAGCATTAAAGAACGCTATGTAGAATAATGTTAGATCTTTATAAGTTTTGTATAAAATATAGGAATTTATTTTAAAAGTTATTAAAACTCAGCAGAAGTAATAAAAAAAAAACGCTTAAAGAAGTGTATTCGTAGTTAAAGAATTAAACTTAAAAATATTTTATTTCAATTTTTTGTTATTTTAGAAGTTACGAAACTTACAAACAATATTTTCTTCTAGATATACGTATACAGTTTCAGCAAGATAATTGTATTATTCATTTCATGGTTTAATTTAAAATGTAATTTCGTCTTATTTCTAATTTCTCCACTCGAAGCGTTTGGATCTTGATTTATGCGGTAAAAGTCATTTTCCTTGAATTTATCAAGTTAACGCTTGCAGTTTGTAACGCATAACAAGTAGCTAGTTTACAATTCCTGTAACCTTCGAGGATTTGAAATCAATTTTAAATTCATATAGTATTACTCATTGCATAGTATACGTGTCATCAGTAGTTTGATCATTCATCCTAGCCAATCTAATAATGTTTATGTAAAATTAAAAGTAGTTAATGTAATATTAAGAGTTAGGAGTTACTAAAATATATTAAGCAAAAGGATAGTTGCATCAAGTAATTTAGAAAGTTTGAAATTGATCATATTTAGATGTGTTTTATATTTTTCAATTGTTAAAAAGTTAGAACGTACTGAAATTACTAACATTTAATTAAAAAGCTAAGAAATGCTAAAATGTTTTTTTAATGCATTATAATTAAATAATTTCAAATTACAAACATATATCGAATTACAAATTATATTTTCATATTTTACATTCTTTTCTATCTTTTAATTGATTCCTTACAGTCGCATCAACTACTATAATGATTTGTTAGTCATTAAGTTACTGGATGAGTTTTCTTTGTGGGAAAAATTTATTCCTATTAAAATGTTTTGTAAGGATAATTTTTAATTTGAATTTTTCAAATCGTTTCTTATTAAGCAAGAATTAATTAATAATCTGGCATGTCTCCCAACAGGAAATTTGTTTCATTGTAAGATAGAAGATAAGGTGGTTCGAAGTAATTTTTTTATTGCGTACATTTCATAATGTAATGTAATTTCATAATAACTTCTTAATTTAAAAAAACGAATTAACTTATCCTTTATATGCATAGTAATCTCTATCACGACTAAACCAGATTATTAACTTTTAATTTCATAATTATGGAACTTTCTAGTTGAAGGCTAATTTGTTTCTATAAAAATTATTTTTTATATTTAATATTAAATATAATAAATTATATCTAACAAGCGTGAAATAGTTGTAAATTTACTTGTTCCAATAATTATAACCATATATTTTATTTGCACATTTTAAAATATATTATATGTATAAACATCCACAGAGAGAAAGAGAGAAAGAGAGAAAGAGAGAGAGAGAGGAGAAAGGAAGAGAGGAGGAAAAAGAGAAACTGTTACTTATTTTTTGAAAACAAAAACATTAAAAAAGTTTCGAACTTTGAACACTTAGAAGGCAATAATCGCGGCTAGCTTCGAGCTAGTATCTGCATTTCAGCTCGCCGTATACAGTCGTGGTGTTGCGATCCGGGAACTTTATGTCGATCGTTCCAACTGCCTATGTCAGGCATGCTTGGCATAATTCCGTGCGTTCCAACAACGCACCGTATATTTTTCGCACGTAGTATACTTAAGCACGTTCCCCGTTTACGAGTACACGCGTGAACTGAGAGAAAAATTCGAGGAATATCTTAGTGTCACGGAGAACAAACGTATATTGCAACCGGTCTAGCCAATATTAAATTTGAGCACGTGTCGCAACAAAGCTATGTCGATTATACGCAAACTGTTGCCATTTTACGGGAGCGTAATAACCAGTAATAGCCAATAACTAGTAAAAGCATTAGGAATTCTTCGTTGATTACAGAGTACAGAGAATAGGAAAAATTGAAATAATTTTTCAGTAAATTGTAAATTGTAGTAAAATTCTAAGTATTAAAATGAGATATTATACAAAAATTATACATTCCTCCACTTATCTGGACATAAAATCTTATTATTTAAGTGAGCGTACAGACAGTAAAAGATATTTAAAACATCTTTTTAATGAATTCTAAATAGAGTACAATCACAAATCCATTTAATAAAACGAAATTTTAATTAAATAAATTTCTTCAAAATTCAAATATTTATGCATCTGAACGTGACATTTTATTGTGAATGTAATGAGAATGAAGATAATAATAAAAATTGGAAATATTCTTTGCAATGAATTTTAAATATAATAGTATTTCATTTATTAGTAATTCACTTATATACGCATGAAATCCTATTATTTGTACAAGAAACCAGGCTAGTGAAGAGAATCAGTGAATCCTTATTTGTAAACTCCAGTTATACGAATTGTTTGTTTCCTGGTAAGTTTAGACATATGGAGTATTGTATAGAGATTGTAGACTGTAAGGAGATTTGTCATAGATTGAGATTGAATCGAAAAGCAAATAGATTTGACAGTGGTGGAGATCCTAGAGGATTGCAGAAGTTTGAAAATATTCAGACTTTAGAAGTAGGATATCAGGGAATAATACTTGTGAAATGTAGAAACTATATTTTATATAATATTGAAAATTTACCAAATCGAACAAAGCTATATGACAAAAACCTCTATTTATTATCGTTTACGTCGTTATTAATCAAACTATTTTATACCACCAATACAATTAAGAATATATGAGCTTTAAAACTTTCGAAGTTTACAAAATTGTATGAGCTGTGAATGTTTGCCTATACATTTATTTGATCGAAAAATTCAAATCTGCAGTAATGTGCAAGACATGCACTCGTTACAATATTTAAAAAGTGAAACGAATGTTTTACTTTTATTTTTTCTTTATCTTTATAAAAATTTGAATTTACATAAACTAAAGTATCTGCTATTAGAATGTCTCGATTACTATTAGGTAACAAGACTTATACCGTCGTTTCTACGCCAATAATAATGCTATATACATTTCATGGCACGATTCGTGCATTGTACGCAAGTATAGCATGTTGCTCCCAAACCGCTTTCTCGCAGTGGCGACTCGAGAAACCTTTCTTGAGAGGCAGGGCGAGAGCGAAATGCATAAAAGTATGTACATTAGTACAAGTACATATTTGAATCTTTCTTTACAAAATTAAAACTTTACTTGTAATTTCTATTTTAATATCTCTATTATTTATTTCAATATCTTCGATCCTATATAGCCTAAGTAATTAAATTCACATTAATTATATACCTAACAAATTCTTTGAAATTCTTAAAAGTTATAAAAAATATAATATTTTTCTATTTCATTACTCTTGAAGCATAGTGGTGATCATCGATATCGCCCCTCCGTCTATAGATTCGCAACTCACGCTTCTCGCTATATTCTTTTTACACGTTAACTTGTTAAGCTTCCATGCGATGAAACTATGTATTTAGGATTTTATTCAGTGTAGGAAACTAAGACGCACGTGTTTCCGTTACTCAATTT
The DNA here is from genome assembly GCA_014737525.1 of Bombus difficillimus. Classification (NCBI taxonomy): domain Eukaryota; kingdom Metazoa; phylum Arthropoda; class Insecta; order Hymenoptera; family Apidae; genus Bombus; species Bombus difficillimus. The sequence continues at coordinate 77,328 of JACXIT010000124.1, read as the reverse complement.
CGAATATATTTCCCGTAAAGAAACTGTGTTGCTCATGTTTTGTAACATTGACACTTCGATCTATTAGATGTTTTATTTTAAAACTCTTTTATAAGCTTTATTTTATTGTTTTTAATCTTGTGTTAGCTTTATTTCATTTCAATACAAAATTCGATTTTTATTCAATTTCATTAACGTTACTGTTAAGTATTATTTCATATTAAACATAATTTTCAAACTATAATAACCAAAATATTTTACTTAACGTGTTACACATAGTAAACTACTCTGAAGTTATAAAAACTTAATGATTGAAATTGGTTGCAACGGAATTATTTTAATAAAATGCGTAAATGAAATGTTGTTTTTTCTTATATTCAACTATACTTCACGTATATTATCATGTGTATTATAATTTCTTAAAAAGTACAAATACAGTTCTAATAAATATGATAAATTATTGAGTCTCAAATTTTTAAGACTAGTAGTAAAAATACCAATATAATAATCACTTTTAAAGCTTTAATGTTACTAACATATGTAATAATAAATTATTGTGAATAGACATAATTCTATTTACACAAAGTCTTGGCAACAATAATTTAATTCAGAGCTTAAAATACATTTTTCAGTAAAAGATGAAATAAAAATTGAGATGGAGTGAAATGAAAAAAATAAAAATTATTAATAAAAATAAAATTGCAAATGTTAAAGATGAACTTCAAAATCTTGTCTAAAAGTAGGACCGAAGAAAAGGAACATTAACTTTGCACTAGAAATGCAATTGATTTCCGTTATAATCATGGGAATAAAAAATATTTGATAGTGATTATAGCACCTTTTGCTTTTAATTATATAGGCATGCGAGAAATAAAAAGCAACAGGGTACAGAATTAATAACAATAATGCGTTAAAGCCTAATTTATCTTCAAATACACCTGCCTTTCAACATAGGCACGTGCATTTTCTGTAACGTTAGTTGGAAAGTCAATGGACAGAGCCGGTATGCCGCTGCCAACGACTTTTGAAATGCGTGTCACCTTTTTGCGTGATCAAGAAAACGGTATTCGACTGACGAGCCGAAGACCTAATCTTTTTCCCTCGGTTTTTTCTTCCGTTAAACTCTGGTGTGCACATTATGACGGAACAGATGCTACGTCAGATTCAAATTGCACTGCGATTTAACGTCATTGTGTTTAATGGAAATATTTTCTAACATGTTACAGAACAACTTAATCGCATTTTATTGGATATTTATTAACTCGAACTTCGACTGCTTCAGTAGCAGCAAATTGTTAACTTTTTCAAGTTCAACTTTTCAATTTAAACATTTTCAAGAGTAAATAATTCAATGTTGATCTTCTGCAACTGCAAAATTCTATGTCCTATGCCAATAGAGACCATCTGTTCAAGAATTGTAATTAATTTTAAAAAGATTGTTGATTCGAGGATCGCTAGATATAGTTTTGACTGAATATTCGGATGTTTGTAGATATCTTTTATGAATATATTTCGCATGTCACTTATAATCGTCATGTTGCAATAAATTATATACAATTGTGTTATATGAAATATTTTGAAATTTTGAAATTTCATTGGGACTGTTATGAAACTCAGCTATCGTGACTATATTGACAAAGTTTCTAATAAATCTGAAAGTATTCATAAAAGTTACAAAATATCTAGTGCGAGTATACATGCAGGGTGTTCATTTACAGGTGTCAAAATACTCATGGGGTGATTCTTGAAGCTAAAGTAAGATGAAAATCAAAAATAAAAAAATTGCGTTGTCAGCTTTGTTTTTTAGTTATTGTGAATTAAAAATGAGGCGAAATACCCCTGTGTGCGAGCAAACCTCCTTACACGAACGAAAGTAGGTCAGCCTAAGCAGCGCGGTGTACAGGGTATATTTCGCAGAAATCACAAAAGTAATTAAACAGCGTTAAGTGAGTCCTTAACTTATTACATGCATATGCATGCTGTATATTAATTTTTTAGTAAATATATATTTACTTAGCAACAGTAATATTCAAAATGTTTTATTTAACACATTCGATATGAATATAAGTTTTCTATGGTAAATGATCAAAGACTTTCACAGTCATTGTATATGGAGTGATACGGACTATATGCAGGCTGGGCTTGAGGGTGTCCCTAGCCAAGTCGGAGACCATATGATTTTATGACTACCGACGAAGGGAGACTCCTCCGCCCGGCCTATGTTTGGATATAAGCGGAAAGGAGGTTGAGGTAGGACTTCAGATGAAATACTTGGGCCTCACCATCGACAGTCAATGGACATTCGAGCCGCACTTCAAGCTCCTGGTTCCCAAAGTGACGACGACAGCCAACGCTCTATGTGGCCTGCTGCCGAATATCGGTGGGGCAGAAGTCGAAGTGCGCCGATTGTATGAGAGAGTCGTTCGTTGTCGGGTCCTGTACGGGGCTTCGGTGTAGACAGAGGATCTGATGAAAAGTCGACGCAGTCTAGTCTTGCTGAGGAGGCTTCATAGGACGACCACCATCAGGATCGTAAGGGGATACCGGGCGTTATTATATGCATCGGCGACTATCCTGGCAACGTCTCCGGGCCTTGGCGCTCCGACGAGTGTACGAAGACCAGAGGAGCCGAAGCTCAGGCGAAGACTCTCCCCCCGCCGAACAAGCGGCCCGAGACGTTCGAGGGGAAGTTAGACGAGAGGTGTGGGAGCGGCGGCGCTCCGACCTACTCACCGAAGACCAGATCCGCGGCCACCGAGCCATTAGATCTGTCCTGCCAAACTGGAAGACTTGGAGGGATCGCGGACATGGAGTATTCGGGGAATACCTGAAGAAAATCGGAAGAGAGGTGACGAGCACCTGTCACCACTGCGGTGAGGGCGAGGACACGGCCCAGCACACGTTAGAATTTTGTCCGGCATGGGAGGTCCCAGGCTAACGATCGGAGAAAGGTTAGACCCCTCGTCAGTTGTGGAAGCGATGCTGAGGGGGCGACAAGAGCTCCTCGTAGTACGCTCATATTGCGAAAGCGTAATGCTCGTAAAGGAACGAACAGAGCGGGATAGAGTGAGAACATCCCACCCTTGCAGGATTCCGCGCCAAAGGACGGCCCCGCGCCGTTCTAGGTGGTCATAGAGGCTGACACGCCGAGGAGGATCTGGACCTCCTCAGACTTGCACGACGGTCCAGGGGATAGCGTTGAGAGGGATGGTCCCTCCCAATGCCCGAACTAACCAAGGAACGACTCTCTCAGACAGGAAAAGACACAGGAGTGCTCCGGCAGTAATTAGAAATGGGTCTCGTGCATCCCAGCTGAGCGTCGGGCGGTCCACCGTGGGGTTTTAGTCGGTATAGTCCGACACTACCCCGACGCTTCCAAGCGGAGAGGGGGGGGGGTGTATCCATGAGGATTTCCCCACGTATAAAAAGAAAGAAAAAAAAGTCATTGCATATGGAAACAATCTATATAGAGAAATATTAAATGATATTATCATTTGTTGATTGCATAATAGTAAAAAATATAAAGCTTCCAAGAAAAATTTCAATTTAAAATGAAATCATCCAAAGTGAAATAAGAGAAATAGAATATAATCGCCTTTAGCAGAACTTTTTAGAATATAATAAATAAACCACGAATGTTTATGCAAGTACAATATGAAGAAATACTCTATAAACTAAAACACGGAATATATAGAAAATATACTATATGAATGCCTGCCTGAAAAATAATTCTCATTTTATTATATTATTTAAGTAACAACGTGCAATAGTCTTGTCAAGCAATAGTCTTTTTCATATTACTCATTGTACATCAGTGTCTTTTACATATCAGAATTACTTTGTAGACTGAAAGCATTGTTTTGTTACGTATGTAGGGTCCAATGTCGTGTGATAATATTACATATCGCAGTTTTAAAATTATAATTAACTTTTTGTCCAGGATAGCATTAAGCATATCGAAAAAAGCTTTTAATTTATCCCAATGTCTAATAATATTCTTGAATGAGTATCGATGAATATCGTAGTTTGTTGAAAATGTCAATGGGAAGTTATTGATATTTTATCACTGATAGATATGAAATATATGGGAGCTATAGAAAAAGTATTCAGAGACTCTACGAGAAAGAACTTCGTAATATACAAAAAGTATGTAATAAACATGTATTGTGGAAAATATACAAAATGCAAAACATGCCTTTGGAACTTGTAGTGATGAAACAAATTTCTATTTAGATATATTTATATACATATATATGTATATCATAATGCATTCGCATATGTATCGTATTCCTGAAACTACATTACATACAAATTTGCATATGATCAGTCATTTACATACATTTAAGAAAAATATTCATAGTCAGCGATTAAATATATTATATATTAAAATTAATAATACATCATACAGTAATTAATGTTATCCTCTATTACTATTCAATGTTGTTAAAGACGCAATATCGATAACTTAACCACAATAAGTTTAAACATTACTTTCCAAGCATAATAAAATTAGCAGTAAAATATCTAATCTTTGAATATCGATATGTGAGATTATAAATTTATATCTAATATCTAAAAATAAAATTAAATTACACTTAAGCTGCTACTTATATTCAGTAGTTTTGATCATTTCCAACGATATCTGAATAATTATTAAATAATATCTGAAAAATAACATTCAATCATTAAATCTTAATTTCTCTTATATTGATATAATTGCATACAAAGTGTTCGGTAACAAATGATAGAGAACTACAGTAATTTAAGTTTCTACAAGCCAGAATAAACCGATTATACAAATATCTACATACAGTTGCCCATAAAAGTATATTTGTAGAAATCTTCTATGAATACATTACGTGTGTTATTCGAAACATTTTGAAATTTGATTAAAACTTCTAAAGTTTAAAACAAATCTAAAAATGTACAGAGTGTTCGAAAATGATCTGCCACCTCTAGATCGGCGAAGATCTATAAAAAAGAAGCTAGAAATTGACTTTGTCCTTGAAGTTCAAGATCAAATTTTTTTATTATATCGCATTATACTTATCACGAAGATGAAAAGTTTCAAAAGAATCATGCGTCGCACCTCAACCGATCTCTTGAAAAAATATGTTGAAGTTCCATTAATTTTCTGGTGCTTGTAATTTAAAATTCTTAGTCGCAATATTCGATATCAGCAATCTCAGAATCTTGGTATTTGATATTCACGTCAAGATATTCAACGTTAAAAACTTTCAAGTACTGGTATTTGATATTAATAATCTCTCTGTATATGAGAAATATTCAAAATGTATTGGATATAGGTAAATCGATTTTTAATTCTAACGCTTCTCCAAGCAGAATACCTCGGTTATCGTAGTTTAATATTTATTTCGATCTGTTAGAAATAACCAACTTAATTTACACATGTTTACCGACTTTTCTCATTTTAATTCCATTCGATGTCTAAAAATAGAGAACACTTAAGAAAATCTTTTATCATGTGTGTTACTAAACATTTTAAAATTTCATTAACGTCGTGATGAGAGTCGATTATAATTTGAAACAGATCTGAATATGTACATATGTAGAAGCTACCTACAAAATATTTAGTACATGTATATATGTATATATGCAGTTGATAAAGGTTGAATAACCGCGAAAATTTAGGCTGCCACGGTTTAAACGAATCGAACACCAAAGTAAATAGATTTTTCGCAAAGCTAGCAGAAACTGTGGAATTCGATTAAAAGCATAAAAGTAAATTAAAACCACACGTGGCTTGTACTCGGTGTGCATTTCCTTCATTTAAAAGTCGACTTTGTATTTCTACCACTAATTAGATCAATTGCCGCGTTAGTTAACAGGCAAAGCTATGTAAAATAATGTGGATTAATTAAATAAAGGAATAGAATTTTATCTTACAAACAAATGCTGTTGCATTATAGTTATCGGATTACTCTATCGAAGCGTGACTTGAATTGGTCAAAAGATAATAATCACGAAAAAGCATATTTGAAGTGAAAATATCCCGTTATTCGTACATACAGTCGGTCTCGAAAAAAATTCGAATACTAGCATAATTTTGACTTCTATATTCTATATCTGGAATAAATACAGATAAAAGAACAAAAACTTTTGACTTAAAAGAAACCGTTGTTTAAATATTAAAAGAAATGTTGAAAAAAAGTGAATTTTCATGTTTCGAAAATATTTGGACACTTTATAAATTGATGTTAAAAAGTCTAAAATGGCAACTTTCTATTGAAGTTTTAATATTTTCTCCCATATCCTTTTGTTCAATAACATGTTTTAAACAATTTAATATGTTGAAGATTATTTCCTGTTAATAATTAGTGCTGCATTTTATTCCTTTATTAGAGGAATGTATCATTTTTCTTTAATGTTAATTGTTGTTTTTTACTAATTCTACGATCCAGTTTACGCAAGACTTCTTTCCATCTCCGTGTTGTACATGCAACTACATGCTTTTGACAATCTGATTGAAATTATTTTTTTGCCTATATATACATCTCAAATATATTTTTGTCTAAAACCTTATGTAAATATAATAATGTAATTATGTGTAATTATTTACCACTATTTTTTTTATATATTCATATTCATATTTAATATTCCTTACATATATATCCTTTTCTCATTATTAAAATAGATATAAATGGATATTGTAATAGTAAAATGAAGTTGATGCTTATCCTTATAATCATGTGTATTGTAAAGAAAACTATAAATTGTAACACGTTTTGAAAATTTTATACCAGATTTATTATTATTATGTATTTTATATTTTATTAAATTTATATTTATTTATTATATGTATCATATTAATGGTTATGTTTAAAATTAGCATGAGTGTGTATATAAAGAAGAAAGAGAAATAGCTCTGAAAAGAAGTCATTAGAGTTAATTCCAAGCGAGTATATTGAATAACTTCAGTGTATCATCAAGATGTATATCAATTCCTTTACATACATGTGTATCAGTTCATATTACATACAACATATACACGCACACGCACGCTGATATAATTATAGATAATTCTTAATCTTTAAAGAAAGTTTATAATTAAAATTGAAAAAATGATGAAGAATTTATTAAAACAAATATACCGCATAAATTACAAATGTTATTTATCAAATAGGTGGTTCAGGAAAGTAATATTATCATGTGTTACAATGTCCATATTCTTGATATTAATTTGACCACGATCAACTCATTTATTATGATGAAGTTCATGAACATACGTTTAATCCGATATACTAGTACTTTGTTGCAATTAATCTTGATTATTAAGCACGGAATAAAGAAAGTGTGACGAACTGCAGGAACTTAATAACGTCATACCTTATTAACATGAGAAGTCTGAAATTAAGAAATGTAGACATTTCGTCATTGTTGCCAATAATCGCGTATAGTTTACTGATATTTAAAAAAAAATCCATTAATCCTAGAATATAAATCTTTGTAATTCTTTTGACGTGAAGTTTCATTCATCGCAAATAATATATTTAATAATTCCATTGTCAATCAAATAATATAATAATGATAATAATAGTCGCCTATCGGCTTTCGCCTATTGCATGCCTATCTCGGTGGACTTTTCTTATTTGGTGCTCCTATATTGAATCAGATAATGTATTCTACTATTAAGAGAAATTCAAAAATAAAATACACAATATCGTATCATAAAAATAAACATCTGGAGAACGTCTTAAATTTTACAAACATTTGTATTTTACGTATAAGAGATATTGATTTATCATTTTCAATTTATATTTTAATCCTTCCAAATATAGTATTATAAATTTAAAGCCGGAAAATTTAATATCACATATTTAAAATCAATTGCATATTTAAAAATATAGTACTATAAATGTCACATTTTAAATATCATTACACCTAAAGCAATTATTTTTTGTAAAATGTTGAAAAAATATATTATTCTTTATACCATTCTGTTATGAGAATCCTCTTACACAATTCAATTAATATTACTAATAAAATTTCACAAATCACTAGTTATAAATTAGTATTAGTTATATCAATAATAATATATATTTTAATTATAATATAAATTATATTAATGATACAAATTTTTACAAGAAAATTTTACAAATAACAAATTGTCAAATTATCTTGTTTGACGTAAAATTGTAGAATTATAGAAAAGTAGCCTGTAGCTTACAACTCACACCTATCAAAAGAGATAATTATTTTCTAAATCGTTTATTCTAAATTCTTCGTTATTTTATCGCACTGTCGGTCACCCGTCAAGCAACCGTATCATCATCTCCTACTAATGGGTTTAAATACTTCAAATTCCTCCATAGTCTGCCACAAAATTCAATTCTATACATATATATATGTCCGTGTAAAAGCATGAAACAAGTGACAACATTCCAAAATGATATCATAATGTTAATCTTACAAACTTATCGCACTATATCGATGGCAGTTTGAAAATGATATTCCAATATCTATTAAGGAGAACTCTAGGCTAGGCTTTCATCTATCTATGAATACTTGTGATACTTAGGTGGCTCGCGTGCATCGCGTATCGGGAACGGTGTTTACCGATCGCATGGGTGTATGCTCACACATAATTGTACAGATGTCAAAGGTTCACTCGAATAACACAAGTTACTTTTCCAGATACTTTTCCAACTGAATCATGGGAGTGGAAACGTTATATTGATTCCACTGACTATACTATACTTATTTAACGTGTTTTCACTGCTGTGTACACATGAAAATAGGGCAACTCGGTGTGAAACTTTAAACGAGACGATCGTCTTCGTATTCTTTTTTCATATCTTCTTTGCGTTTCATTTTATAGTTTAACATATTCGCTGGTTCTGATACAAATATTGGATTGTTTCTATTATTTGGACAGCACGCAACAAAGTGTATAGAATTAAATGTCATGATTTCATACGTATCGATTATTTAAAATACAAATATAATCACTATCATTAACGCAAGAAAATGTTTAGTCGATGTCGAGGAATTGATAGAATCTGAAGTCTAAAATGTAATATTAAAATATATTATTATGTAGAGTATAATGCATCGATAAAAATAACAAGCTACTGTACTTCTTAAGAATAGAAGAAAGTAAAGCTTTAATCGATGAGACTTTTAAATTACTAGATTGTGAAATAAATTGTCACATACCACGATCACTCAATGACTATAATCTTATATATATCTAATATACTTTTGAATATAATGCATATGCACTTTATTTTTTTAATCATTCTACAAATAAAAAATGATATCTACTTACATTTCTCAATAACTTATACGCTTACTTCATTTTTAAAAATAATCCCAGTGTCCCGTGAATTAATTAAGTAATAATAAATTTAATTATACAGTAGAAATTCCTGTTTAAAACATTATCGAACTGTTTAAAAGTATCATAAGTCATAAAAGATATATATTTCAACTTAACCGCCTTATATATGTAATAGTTTTTTTACATATATGTAAATACAACTATTGTCGATCGATGCGAACGTTATTGGAAATTAGTTATACGAAATACAAGAAGTTATAAGAATATACAAAGATATGCTAAACTATTCTGCAAAGTCTAATCTTGTGACATAAAAATAACTAAAAACAATCTACAATTACCAACTAACTTACTCAATCAATTCCAATATATTTAGGTTAACCATTTATTTTTTATCAACTTAATATATATATATTGAAAATTTATACTTCACTTTTAGAACTAATATAAAGGAATCGTAAAGAAGCTGCAAATCAAATATTAATAAAATTCATTTATTTTCGTATCATATTTTCACATCATTTTATTTTTCAAAAAGGAATAAGTAGGTATAAGGATAATAATTTCGAAAATTATATAGCATATGTTTAATAATGTGGTATATAATAAATGGAAATTTTAATATACTAAAATCTGAAGTGTAAAATGTACGAGTTACAAAAGACTTTTTCTCACCTAGCAGCATTCACCTTGACACACATTTCTTGTAGTCGCTCATAGACATTGCACCTGAAATGCGAATATGATATTTAAAATTTCTATGATCCTATAAATGAGTCTGTTGATCATAAACTTTTATTTTATAACATATCTAGTTTCAATTCAAGAAAGTATAAGTTTCATTCTATATCTCATTCAAGTAAAATTTTATATTAATCATTAACACTTACATATACTCTAAAGATAAATCTAAATACTTATGAACATAACTAAAAAATGGAACCTGCGTAGAGATTTACTTTATTCACTAAATGTTATAACAAAAACATTTCTTTAGATATTTTGTGTATTTTCGCATGTTGCCTATATTGTATTCTGTATATTGTTGCATCTATAAATTTCTGGAAAATGTATGGATATCCCCAGTATATTAATAATTAAATTAATACAATTATTTCACATCACAGAATAATAATTAATATATCACTATCATTAGATTTATAAATATAATATAGAAAATGAAATTTTGGTAGCAAATTGTTTTATCTATCAAACCATTCATTCTGTCCACTTTATTTATTTTGAACTTTCCCATACTTATCTAATTATCATTGACCCCATCGTACTTGCCGTAGAAACTGTACTCCAAACCCTTGTATAATAATAAAATTCAACAATCTGAGCAATCGTGTCTTTCGTAGGAAATTTCAAACGTAATTTAAATATTGTCCCTTATCGTAATTCCATGGAGGCGAAGCCTTGAACGTGAAAGCACCTACACATTCAGGACGGAAAACAGGAAGCAAAAATCAGTTTTATCGTAGTGCTCGTTCCCCTCGCTACATTATCAGAAACGACCATGGACAGAAACGAACTCGTTAGTATCGAGAATGTTTCGCTTCTGTTTGCATTTAGTTCCACCATTTCGCGTAAATTGCCCAAGGGTTGATCGCGAAATTGCGCGAGAAATTGCACAAAATTACTTGCACATAACTATTGCAATGAACGAAAACGAATACGAGTGTCATTTAACGAAGTCCGACACCGAAAACGATCCTAATGCACATCTCTAATTGTTAACTAACTTAACGTCGACTAACGATATTCTATTTTATTACAATTTTTGAGAAAATAGAAAGAACGATCGAAACGTACGAGGCAGGTTTTCACGAAACACTGCCTCGTGGCAAAGAATCTCCTCCGTTGGAAGTTATCGAAGTGAAACGAGCGAACTTCCGGCAGATTCTCCAAGCAAAAGAAAGTGTTGCAAGCAACGGGTTGTTCGTGGAGAAGTTTCCAACGTGTCTGAAGGGCGCAGAACGAGAAAATCGCGCGTAAAAATGACAAAGGCTACTGGTTATACCGCTTTCAACGCGTCAAATCGGTCCTGGACCGTGAGGGATCTAGCGCGACGTATCACTTCCAATTTATTCTTTGACTGTTGTGGTGCATCTTGTTATCCTAAATGTAGAAATCACATCGAGGAAGAATTATCAAATGAGAAGATTTTACAAAATGAAGATTTGGAAAGAAAAAAGGATCAGATGGAGATGAAACGAATGGCATCGGATGATTCATTGACAAAGAATGAAATTCCAGCAAACGTCGATGGTAATCGTTCATTAATACAGGAAAGTAATTACAGACCGAGAGGATTGGAGAAAAGTGCATTAACAATTAATTCTACAAGTTCCGAAGATAGAACTTATACACCGAGCAGTCCTTCGTTTGGCATAAAACGCAGTTTAACGATACTTTCTAAAACTAATAAAAAGAATGATTCTGACGAGAGGAAGGAGTTTGAAAGCGACAGTGAATCTTCCTTCCCAGAAATATTTTCAAAACATGCGATTAGAAAATCGGACGAACGGAGGAATTTATCTTCGTATTCTGAATTGTTTCCCAAGTGTCGAATACGAAAAGTAGGCCAGCAGAAAAGCTGTGATAACAGTTCTGAGGATGGAATAAGTCAGTTTCATCGTGTTATAATTTTCTAATAATTTGCTTAGTTTTTTATTACATTCATTTCTTGTTCTCGGCTTAAAGGTGTACATTTTAAATATGTAAAATATTGCAATCATTAAACTTTGTACTTTTAACAGAGATACATAATTTCTTATTTTTATTTGTAGTAAATTGTAGATTCTTTCGTATAAGATAAGATACAAATAACAAATATATTATTTTCTAAAATTGTTAGATTACAATAAAAGACGGTAGCGACAAAAATTATTGTGATTTTTACAGAAACACTTATATTTTGTGAATTTGATATTTGTCTTGTAGACTGCATTCTTCTATAGAATGGAAATATAAATATTGTTCAAATACACGCGAAATTTGAAACGAAAATAAAATACCCTTTAGAAAGATAAAAACCGGTCGATTTATTAATTAATGACGTGTCTAATTATATTATTCATATATTTTATATTACAGATGATGGAAGTAGCTTGTCAGAAGCATGTAGTACTCCAATCATTGGTGCAGGATCACGAGCAGGCTCTAGTCACACAGTGATCGATGTAGATGACATGGATTCCGGACTACATTCTGGACACCTTGCAACCCGTGCATCTTTGTCGAGTCTTGGAGTAAGTACGAAATTTAAACCAGCTTTAAATCTAATGTGTTATTGGAATACTAAAAGTTGAATTAGAGGCGAGCGTATCTTATATTTGATTACAAATAAGACAAAAATATTTTAAAATAAAATTTTGTTTTATTTAAATTGATTTTATTTTTGTTTCAAAAATTTCCTGGAATGTTTGAAATATCAAATTTTCCTGGTTCTGCATATTTATAACTAAGGCACCATTCTACGTGCTTATATCATATTACGTGTGATTCTATTATCACGTAAAAATGTTTTTCACTTATTAATTTATCCAAATAGTTTGATAAAACTCTTTATTTCCTTTAATTGTACATTGCAAAATATCTATGAAAGACGCGTGTTTAGTGTTATTTTAGGCACTAAAGAAAAGAAAAGATTTACAGCTAAAAGTAATTGGTTTGAAAGATTTTAAATTTGTCTTTAATATTATAAAATAATATGTAGATAATAAAAAAACACGTATAGAAAAAATATCTTCTTAATATAGATGCACATAAGCGTAAATAAAAATTATCATCTACCAAGAAACCATGCTGTAACGATTTCCAAATTTGAGTTTCTTAAAGACGAAAACTTCTTTGAAAGAGGCTGTTAAAGGAAAAAGAGTTGTTAGAAAGAAGAAAACTTCCGATTCACTGTTATATCCGCAATTCCTTTTGATTACAAATTATCTTGCGTTGTTGGAATATGAATATACATAAATACTTAATATATATTTTTCAGGCACGTTCAGATTCTATGGCGTCGGTTTATAGCGGTGCTGGTGAAGGACGGTGCTGTCGCTCGGTTGTCGTCACAGGAGAAGTCGAATTCGCTTTGCAATACGATTATAAGCACCTAACATTCGAGGTGCACGTAACAAAATGCAAAAATCTAGCTCCTGTTGACGTAAAACGCAAACGATCCGATCCGTAAGTAACGCATGACTCATTAAAGAAAAATCATTTGTCAGATTAATGCTACCGATTACATGTCTCGCTCAATATAATTAATCACTATATAATATATATAATAAAAAAACTAATTATCCTCTTACTTATGAATAGTTATTGCCGATTTGTAGGAGTTTTCAACACGTTAGTACATTTCTTTTCTTACAGACGTAATATATCAGACAACGAAAACTACTCTACAATATACTATATGCGCAACAGATTGAAATTTTTGCAAATTTATCATAAAAATTAGAAATTTCTTTAATCGTATTCCTTGATAACAAAATATCATAAGAAAAATATCAGAATATCTTAAGAAGTTGGAATGTTTAGAAAAAACTGTATAATAGGATCGATATTTCAAATTTATTTATAATTCTTAGCATCCTTTTTACAAATATTCCTGACTACTTTAGTATCGGTGAAAAGACAATAATTACAAAAGCATATTTTTCAAAAGTCAAGAGAAAACAAGATTCCTAATTAAATTGTAATAACTTGAAATACAGAGTGTTAAAAATATTTAGGTGATATTTATAAAGAGTAATTCTAGATATCAAAATAATGAAGAAAATTTCTCTACCAAATTATCTTTTAGGTTGAGATGTACTTGTCAAATTATAAACAATTTAATTTTGCATTAAAAATATCTATACACATGTCATCCATTTTATACCATTATACATATTTCACTGCCTTGATGTCTAAATGCCACCTACAAATATCACCTACATATTTTTTAATATTTTTATTATTTCAAAGAACCATAAATTCATAACATACTTTATACCGTAATATGTAGAGTATAATCACAATAATGTATGTTATAAAAACAAAAGCAGTTTCTTCTATACAAAGGAAATTAAAAAATTTCAATCAAACACGAATTATAAAACATGACCTATAATTTATTATAGTGGTTAATGCGTCTCTAGACAATCAATTTAAAAGAAAAGCAATGTAAATATTCTAGAAACATATTTCCAAAATTTTATTAAATTTAAATCTCTATTGCTATAAAAATTATCTTTCAACGAACGTAATAATTCAAATACAAGCGATCCTAATATACGCTTTATGTATATCGAAAACCAACAATTTTCTATAAAATTACATTCTTCTTTGATATAACTTACTTCAACAGATACGTGAAAGTATACTTATTGCCGGACAAGTCGAAGAGCGGCAAACGGAAAACTAAGGTGAAGAAACACACGTTGAATCCTGAGTTTAACGAAACATTGAAGGTAAGCTTTTTCTCATTTGAGAACAGTCTTGAGCACAAATGTTTTGCCTGTTGCTCCGTTGTTCCTGCATGAAAGTTAGAGCTTGGATGGTTCGTCACCACGACATTTCAGTTCCATATGAGTCTGAGCGGCCTAGAAACCAGAACCCTGTGGCTGACAGTTTGGCATTCAGACATGTTTGGACGCAACGATTTCCTTGGCGAGGTTCGAATGCCCCTGGAGAACAAAATCTTCGACGATCCCACACCGAAATGGTACCCGCTTCAGGAACGAGTAAGTTTACGACAGCTTGTCTAGCACAAGTACGTTACCAAGCATAAATGTACGAAATGTTTTATTATTGCTGGAAGAGATACAAGGCGACTAACGACAAAATCTATTATTATTATTAAATATCTATATGTTTAGACTTTAGAGATAGGGGAGATGAAAAGAAAAACAAATAAAATAGCTGACTGTTATTTTAAGATATTAGTTTCTTGTATGTATAATAATAAACCGTGAAATTCATTTAGCTTAAATGATCTAATATCTATTGTAAATTAAAAACATTAACTATTCATGTTTCTCCTCTATCTCATAGTGAATAGAAAAATCAATTTTAATAATAATTAATGCATATTTACTAATTTCTTGAAAGAATTCTTTATTTCTAATAAATAACTAAATAAAGATAATTTTTCCCAATTTCCCAAAATTTCTTGATAATCTTGGCCTACTTTAATTTCGTTTTCGTAGTTTCATCTTAAACTACTATTGCAGCTTTTATTCCACTAATAGAAACAAAACTCATCTTCGAGTTAAGATTTATTAATTAATAGAATTTTTTGATTCGCACTGTATCTCTTTTTCAGTAATTTTACACAATGCGCACAATTTTACACAATACAGATCATTCTAGATATAAAAGCGCGGCGAGAATGGGCCGGGGAAAGTAAGTCTTCGTACTGACTCAATTATTCTCCAGTATATAATTAGAGCCTCTTTTTATTTGTTTTTATTTGCGTTAATAAAGCTAATTGACACACTTCGCGGTAAGAATGCAATATTGCACGAGTTATTATACTACCTGGCAAATTATTCGTATTCGGCTATTCGTTTACATGCAAAAAATTCAAATTTGAACAATAGCATGAAGGAAGAAAGCATTTCTATGGAAATACGTGATATTCTTGCAAACTAACTTCTAACTACACAGTTTTATGATGTATTTGCATGTGTAAGAACTAGAATCTTTGTTAGAAACCTCCAATTTTTATCATTTTACAAGTATTGCAGCATATAATTTTTTTATCGAATAATCAGTATTAAACTTTGCATATTTACTTTAATTAGTCATTCACTTCTTTTTAATTATTTGTGTCTTAAAATAAGAAGAATTATCCTCAAAATTTGAGAATACTTCAAGTATTACTATTATTAAAATCTAATTAAAACATATTGCTTGCTTTATTTTATTATCGTCTTGATCTTTAATTACTCCATAATCACTAGTTATCGTACGAGAGACAATAGAAGATACAGAGCATTATTCCTGTATTTATGTTTCCCTTGTCTTTCATACGATAAGTTTTACAAAATTAAAGCTAAAATATCTTTTATACTAATCGTTCTTAGACACAAGAGTCTTAATACTTTTTTATTGAGAGTAAACAGACACATCGATCGAAATATATTAGAATATCTAATCCCCTATAAAAGATATGTCGATAAACCTGAGAGCTTAGAAACGAAAATCACGAATCAGACGTCGTTCCGAGTCAACTAATTTTATTTTGGTACATTTTTTTCTATGGATAAAATAAGCGAAACATCCCCTATAAAACAATACATATAGAAGTATTACACAAAAGAATTGCATCGTTCTTCCTGTCAAAATTTCTTGATACGATTCGAATGATTTTAAACAATAAAAATATGTTTCTCAATAATTATGTATTCAATACTCATTGTAATTATAAATTTTAGACAGAACCATTCGACGACCCTGTTGCATACAAAGGTGAGGTAATCGTCGGTCTAAAGTTCGTACCACCAGATCCTACACAACTAGAACGAGATCGAGAAATAGGAACAGATCGTAGTGCTTCTAAATCAAAGAAGAATTGGAGTCGCGGCGCATTACACGTGCTTGTAAAGGAAGCAAGAAATTTACAAACCAGAGCAAAGAATTCAGGAACATGTGATCCGTTTTGTAAAAGGTATACCATAATTATTAGTGAAATATCTATGTACAGTTTACTTCTAATTTCATGTAAACTTAATTTCATCTAATTTTGAAAAAGGATAGTAAAGAACTAAAAAGAACTTTAACTATATATTTCTCTAAACTAGATATATTTCTATAAACTAGAAGGTATATATAGTATCTTGATTTTTATAACTTATAATTTCAAACTCTTAAATATATCTATTCCTATATTAAATTTTCTTTCTAAGGTTTATACATATAAACTTTTTATTTCTACATTATAAACGTCATTAACAGTAAGTAAATATTTCCAATACTTCGAAAAGTATACAAAAAAAAAAAAATAGCTTCAAACCTCTAATGATAATGAATATATATATATATCATTCAAAAATGTATCAAAAGAAACAAAACAAATTAATATTTCTTAATAAAATAAACGACAATTATGAATTACAGTCCACAATTAATTTTGTTTATATACATCGATAATTCCCCTAAGTTTTGATAATCATCACCTAGCAGTAAAAATTGATATAAATTTAATCAAAATTAATAAATAATAATATTATGTTGACAAAAAATCAGTAAATTCGCCTATACAAAAAAATCATAACAAAAAAATCGTGTAATGTATTTAAGGCAGAAAAAGCTACATGTTTATTATTATCATAAATACTTTCAGTTATTTATTACCTGACAAGGGACGTTCAGGGAAACAAAAGACTGGAGTAGTTCGCAGATCTGGTGGTTCACCAGTATGGGGTCATACTTTCATTTATAAAGATGTTAGTCTACAAGAACTAGCAGAACGTGGACTGGAATTGACAGTCTGGGACCATGATCGTATTGCTAGCAACGAATTTCTAGGCGGAGTTCGATTCAACCTTGGCACAGGTACATATCACCACAGCTCAAAGTACTCTTATATTTTACGTTTTACTATAATTTTAGTATTTAAGAAACTTATTATATAATTTATTAGAAATTATTTGGAGACAATCTTGAAAATTAGTGTTTTTCGATCCGTATAACATAATAATTAGTTATTCACCTCTTTTTCGCGAATATAATGAAATAATACACATTTCATTTATAAAACTTCAAGATAATCTACATTAAAAATTATATTCATAACATGCAACTTTGATTGAAAAGATTTTTTCATGTAACAATTTTTAAGTAATTTATGATGTGAGACGAATCGCTACTCAAGATTTTCACTTTATATATCGTTCTATAGCGTAATGAAAACGATCATAAATTATTATAATTCATATATTATGACTCATATGTACATTATGTCATGCTATGGGAAGCATATTAATCTTCCATCTCTTTTTTCTACTTAAAATGTAATTTTCAACGCTATGACTTTTTTTTATAAACAAAACACACACTTTGCATCCTGAACACATTTCAATTTTTAACATGTTTTAAGATCTATGTACATGTATACTAAAGTTAGTTAGTTCGCTATTTAGTTAATACATAATAATCATTGAAATAAGACAAATATAATATTTCATGTTCAAATCTAATATTCCAAAATTGATTATTAATACATATTATACATATTATACAATATACATATGTTATTACTAATACTATATTTTAAGATATTATAAAAGCACACAGAATACCAAAACATTTCTCTTATGATTTTTATACAGACTTCTTATACAAATTTTATAAGGGACCGTATAAAGAATTTGCAATATTAGATTATCAGAACTTTACGCTATTAAATAAATCGTATTTAAATGAAAAGTATTTATTAAATAAATCGATTCCACGTACTTGTGAGAACCAACAATATTTAAAATATATCTTATTCTTTATTAATGCGAATATAACACTGCATGATTATACATATAAACTTTTCAATTTGAATAGTCATAATTTAATATATTAAAGAAATTAATTAATCTTTCCAGGAAAACACTACGGAAAACCAGTTGACTGGATGGATGCGACCGGTCGAGAGCTATCGCTTTGGCAGAGCATGCTTGAAAGGCCTAACTTCTGGGTTGAAGGAGCCGTGACCTTGAGGCCAAACCTGCATAATCACGGGAAAAACAGCAGCTCCTAAGCATGTCGTGCCCTCTTAGTGATTTCTTTTGTACTTAAGTGACATGTTCGTTCGCGGACCTTATGGGTCTCCATTACAAGGAAGCTCGAAACGCTTCGGCCTAGTTGAACTTAAATATATACGTATCATGTATATACGTGGTAGTGCAAGCACACTACGCATCGATTAGTTTCAAAACAACTTTCGTAAAAAAAAAAAAAAAGAAAAAGAAAAAATAATCAGTGCCTTTAAGGCCAATGCGGACGCGTTGCATTCTCTTTACAGGGCACAGTCTATAATTTAGACTTTAAATTCTGCGGGACACAATACCGCATGTGGCCGTCAAGAGGTACTAGCTCTGGATATATGCGAACAAGTTCCATGTAATCTAATCTTGGTTCTAAAATTAGTACTTATCATTACTCCAGTCTAATTTGTAAATGTTCGTAGCTGCCCGATAATTAGAATTTCACTTCGCAGTTTTCGTTTGCTTTTGATATGTTACTTTGTAGGTACTGTTTCGAACTATGTTTTTCTTTTGTTTAGATTGCTGTAGATACGAAAGATCATATTTCATACGATTTTCTTCGAGTAATTTTTCTTTGTACCACTGTATCCTTTTTGTACGTTTTCGTTACTTTCGTTTCCTTTTTTGTTTAGTCGCTTTCATTACCTTTCTTCGTTATCACCTGTCACTTTTTAATCTCCCATTTTGTTTTTGTAATATCCATTCTTACAGAGTAAAACAAATTCTAGCCAAGTGGTCAACATCGATATATCGGCGTGCAAAATTCGTGCAATATTGTGAAAAGCCGTGTCTCGTTCTTCTTTTCGAATAAGAACTTTTTTGATGATAGTGGAATAAAATTTTTTAATCGCGGGCATCCGTCCAATCGCGAGGCGTGATGACTATTGAGTATTTATTATACATGAATATCCTTCGTGGCCAAGCATATTATCGAAAGTAGGAAATAAAACTTGAGTAAGTAAGGCCTCGTTCCAAACGTGCACATTCTTGGAAAATGGCTCGCCGATCGCAGCAATAGAATGAAATTTTAATAATTCTATCTTTCAGCGAACGGAAAGAAAAAAACACAAACCATATATATATATATTTTATAAAGTATATTTTACTTGACATTAATTGAAGAATAAAAAGTTTTAGCGTTTGGAACGTGGCTTGCATTGTAGACACTTTCCTTTCTTGGAGAGAAAGATGCTTCCAGTGTGTACAATACTTGAAACGATTTCTCACGCTGAGCATTGCCAGACCGATGGAACGGTGTATTTAAGGAATTAAATATGACCGGTTCCCATTCTATAGAAATATATGTAATCATATAAATGTTATATTTATACAGCCACGTACGATTACACAATATACAATAAGCCATGGGGCTTTTGATCAGTTGTTCGGCAACAGATGAAAATCTTAAATAGAATAAAAAAATCAGTGTTTCAAAAAAAGAGAAGCGTATGCCAATAGAGAACGCTTATGATAATACGAAACATATAGGAAACACTGGTCCGCGTATACTTCCTTTTAATACTAATTACATCCGGAACGAACCGAAAGGCTGACGTAATCGTACTTAATTATTACGATGCCGAGTTTCCGGTTTATTACATATAGGCAAGTATAGAACGTAACATGGATCGTTTAAGTACCTATCCGTAAGGTTCTTCCTAAATACAGGGTTAACAATTGAGACTATTTTAAACTGCCTTCGACGTAAGTTCTCTCCTAAACACGTGTCAAGGAAGCGAGTATGAAAATTCGTCAATATGCCTATAAAAACGAAGGTGTCAGCTGGATGAGCTGTATTTGTTCGCTGTTTGTCAGAAAAAAAAACCCGATTTGTTGCGCATAGAAAGTATTGTTGCAAGACTATGTTGTGTACGTTTAAGGACCAATAATATTAAATTATGATAATAAAGTCAATGAGCAGCAAGAAAGAACCCAAGTGTTGGAATTCATGACACGTGCACGTTTTCTGTTTCCGTTCGAGACTGTGTCACGTAACACTCGGATCGAATCGTTCGATCAATTGGAAAGAAACAGAGATACTAATTTGGACATTTATTTATACCAGTGTACATGATAATAAAATTTTGTATGTTTACTCATGGTGAATTTATATTTTATTCGATGTGTGTACATATATATATATATATTTATTTATTTATATAAAAAATTAACATCTAGCAGATAAACGCGTACAAACGCGACTTCAGGCACGTAGATGAGATTTTTTGGTAATAAAGAAGAAAAAACATCGAGAAGGTAAAAAAATTGTGCATCATTTCATTCAGTACGTTTCTATGAGCCTGATCGCTGTTTTTATCATTGATTGGAAAAAAAATTATCATAACTTACACTCAAACGTTAGTTTGACTTACTAAATGAGAATTCAAAGATCGTTATTTGAAATAAACCGATTTCCTTCCGAATTTTTTCCTGAGTAACGGTATTTACACTTTCCAAATGCTCCTGAAACAAAGATAATCTTATTGAAACAAGTTTGCAGATATATTTTAATTTACTCTTAGATAACGTAAATAGACTGAAACTGAACTATGATACTGCATCTAACATTTCGTAAAAGAAACTAGGTATTTGAAAGATAATGTTTTATCGGAGAATTAAAAATAAAATTGAAATAAAAATTAAAATTGAAGTATAAGTGATAGATAAAGTAAATATTTTACTTATAAAATAATCTAAATATAATTTTGTTTATACATACATTATATACATTTTAAACTTGATTTCCTAATCAGCATTTTCATAACACGTTGCTTTACTAATAATAAAAGTACGTTCAAACACTTACTTACTTGAGATTTAACAGGATAAATACACTTATCTCTAGTGTTAAGATTAAATCAGTTCTACACATTGTTAGTTATTTTATAATAAATATTTTACTCCATTTCTTTCTTCTATCATTTCTTAATGAAATATCATTACATATTGAACTTCATTGGAATAATTCATTTACAGAAAGAAATACTTAAAAAATAATAAAATACACCATATCAAAATCGTACCTTTGTGATCAAGAGGATCGCGAATTGACCTTGGCAAAGGCGTATAATGAACATTGAAGAAGATATCATCGAACTCTTCCATCGGATCCGGAAGGAATTTCGGTGACAATTCTGGGGCCAATTTCACAGTCCTTGAGAATTTTCCTCGTCTTTCGGCATCGTTTCGTTCATGTCGCGTTACGGGACGTGAATCAAGAAAGCGAAGAGTCGAAGGTAATATGTATATCGCGTACAGCCTGTAACGATTATAATCCTCGTCGTCGGTTGATGTTGGGTTAGTCAACTGATCGGGACATCCTGGATTGCCAAGCAGGCTTACATACACCACATTTGGACAACATTCCTGTATCCTTCTCAACGTGTGGTCTATGTCTGTTATCTAAAAAATTGTTCACAATTATCAAACCAAATCGTGTGATGATAGGAATGTGAAGTTTCAGTACTCAAATAAATTGGATACAAAAGATAACTACACATAATTAAAAGGTTGTACAGAAACGTAAAATATTTGATTAATATATGTCTTATAGATATCAGAATATAGATATTCAAATAAACAATATTATAGATAACATTTATATCTTAATAATATCTTAGATGGAATGCAAGTTGCATGAACGAAATGCGGGCAATACGCACAAATAAATTTAGCAATATTTAATTTAACGTTTAATGACGATCGAAATAAATCGTATAATTAGTTTAGTAAAAAATGTTCAATATTCATGTAGAATTACATACTATCTAATTTAATATTTAATTTATATTTAAATGAGGTACCATATAGTATAAAATTAATTAAATCCTATAAACATATAAGTACATTTTAAGTATTCAAATATTGTAATACATAATACATTTTATTAATATATATGTCATAATTTTATGAATTAAGACTTCAGTTTATTTTATAAAAACTAAACTTATTGTTATTATTTCAACAATACTTATTTATTATTCGTTAAATTAAAATTCACAAAATTCAATTTATATGATTTTAAATAAACATTGAAATTATTATAATATTTTATAAAGAGCAATTAAGTAAATTTGCAAATAATATTCAAAATGTATTGTTAAACATCTAAATGTTAAATATTTCGACATCAAAATTAAAAATATAAATATTAAAAATTTTGTTATCTAGAACATAGCACGATATATTGCAATTTGTAATTTAAAATACGGAATTTTGTTTAATAGAATTTTGTATACATTATATATAATTATATAATATATATTTTTTTATATATTAGCTTTATATGTATATGTATGAATTCATAGTTTCTTCAAATATTATACTTGGCAATACTATATATTTTCAGTTTTCACAGATTATTGCTTACGATACGACTGTATCATGTAGTAGCACAATGGCGAGATATAACACAGTAAATACATAATACTACAAATTCACAACTCGCATTGTTTATAGCTATAACAGGATAGTATAGTTTCTATTTCTATTTATCTATGCTATCCTAATAAAGAAACAGCGCAGCGTTTATTTGTCTGTGCTGAGCAGGCTCAGAAACTACTAGATCGGTTTTTACGAATTTTGTTCTGTTGCCTCCTTACATTCCTTCTTGTAGCTTAACTCTTTCGGAGTGTTATAGACTACGTAATATTGCAATGTCTTATCAGTGGGCTGGGAAATAAAATCATGCATCTAATTTTCGTACAGAAATCGGCCGGCGTAACACGGCCAGCATACGTGGGTGATGTGGTGCACGATGTTTCGTCAAGTGACGGAAGTACTGTAACTTCATATAGGCGATAGTATCAACCGTTTTGCAACTATTTAATGAAGCACAGCGCATTCTGTGTGTGATACGCATGCACAGTACAAAATGTGCTGCATTTTACGACCAGAGACCTTTCCACATTGATTTTACTTTTAGTATAATAATTTTTTATTTTATACACATAAATTTGTTTAAGGTATATTAAGCCATGAGCATAAATTGGAGACCAGGTAGTGATTATAATTTTATATTTTATGAAGCAATATTTTGTATATATATAGATATATACAATAATGAACAATCAATAAACATATAATTAACTAAATATAATTAACTAAACAGACTTAAACTCACTATTTTGAAATAATAATGGATAAACAAATATGTCCGACTCTAAATACGAAATAAATGCTAAATACGAATAGTAAATGTTTTTAATTAATTGGCTAATTTATATAAAATAGTACTGTTGCTGACGAAAATATGTTAATATGCGTCCTGATTACATCACCGCAACTTATTCACAACAAGGTGAATGGCATAAGTGTCATCGAACTAAACATTCTCGATGATATAAGATACCAAAAGTATATCATCGATACACGTCCGGAATTTTAATCGGGGTGAATCAGTTACAAGCTATTCCTTTAAGAGTTTCCTGATCAGTGAGTACAGTTAATTCAACAACGAACACAAACATTTTATTTTACCTTCTGCGAATTACCATTTTAACAACTGTTAAAAAATCACGTACTAGTAATATATGTTCGAAATATGCGTAATATTGCCCATTGTTAGTCTTCATAATAATTTTTATGACATACATAGCCGTATTTAAAGGTTAATTGGTATTTTAATATGCAAAATACAAATTTGAATATACTCTCTATACATATATATATATATATATATATATATATATATATATATATATATATAATTATACTATCATAAAAAAGATTTAATACAATGAAAATGCAAATGTGAAAAAATATATAGTTTATATTATTATAATATACTCGTATATATGTATGTATAATACAAACACAGTTTTAATGATAGCTAAAATGTACCAATACTAAACTGTATGATATCTTCATAAAAATACATTTTAATACATGCTTATATCAACTTTTTTTTCTTGCTTTAACATATAAAACCTACTTTAAAACATTATATCTGCCCATATTTTTGGTCAACTTTCCTTGCGATACACTGTAATGACATGTCTTACGAAGAAAAGTCAGAAACAAAATAAATTAAAACCATTGTTAAACAATTATAAATGTATTTACGATTTCACATGAGATTATATTAATTAATAATCTTTTTATCATTTGTATACCTGTATCTATAAATTTTCACAATAATAAAGTTTTGATAAAACAAATTTATTACATAGAAATTATTGGATTTTTAAAATTTATCTATAAGACAATATTTGCGATTTCCAAAAAAGGGAAAATACAGAAATAATTGTATAACTATTAAAATATGTATCTATTCTTGTATTCAATACTAAAGGTGTGCGAAAACCCGATAGTTGGGACGAGATCGGGTCGAATAAGATTCCCGAAAATATCCGGATTTTCAGAAAGTGTCCAGGTTCCCGAAAATTTTGAAGATCCGTTTCGAGACTTGTTTTCATGAATATGACCTTGATTTCGAATTTTCGATTTTTAGACCCTTTTGGAAATCATTATAAAATCTATTTATTTACTAATTTTTACGTATTTAATTTATCAATATAAAATTATAAAATTCAGAAGATAGAATGGAAATAATACACCAAATAAATAATATCTAAGTATAATACTTCATTTTGAATTTGCATGTAAGAAAGCCAGTTTGTTTACATTTTCAAACAATAATGTGCAACAATATTGTTATATCGAGCAGAACAAGACTAAGAATCCCTCATTTTTGGGAATCCCGGACATACTCGAAAATCTCAACATTTTCAGCAAACCCGGAGATTTTTTGCAATTTGCATACTTTCGGAAAACGGACGAAATATTCTTAGGAATCTGAATACATTCGGAAATTCGTGTCCGAATATTAGCACATACTCAAATAAATAATTAGTTGATTTGTTAAAGTACATAAATCATATTGCGTTTCATTAGAAAAATAAGAGTTTCTTTCAAGCGCTATATATTTCGAACTTTTCCTGTAATTTCCGTTCAAATATTTTCAATACATATCAATAAAACTGCAAAGTATTTAATAAATTAGACAAAATAAATTCCCAGATTTCATTCAGAACTGTTATCTTTTTGTAAAAAAAAAAAAAAAACATAATTCACACTGGAAATGAAAAGTAAGATAATATCAAAAAGAAGTTCATCCTGTAATTAAGCATCGAATTGACCACATATAATATTACTATAAATAGAAATTTAATAACATTTGAACGCGCTGAAAGATAAATCTGTTGTCATACATGATAACGAGCACGTCACAGCATTATGCTAAAATCTATTGAAATGTATTTGATGAATGTTTCAAAATAAAGTTTTAGTGAAATAAATAAGAAATTTGTCCATAGATAAAATTTCACGAATTATACATAAAACAATATAATTTATTGTAAACGAAAATGCTCGAAAATGGAATAACATAATTAAGATTATTAAGTACATGATACAATATGTTGTCAATACTTTGATACAAAATTTGAAAAAAATAGTTTTTACATTAACTACTCTCCAACGTCTTTCTATATTCAATATTTTAAGTCTTGTTGATAATAAGCATTTTTTTATAACGGATGACAATTTTTCTTTCAGCAATTCTATGAGATTTAAAGAACATTAATTAACGTTTATTATTTACCATTCATTAAAATCGCGTAGATACTTTTGCTAATTATGTACTTAAGTATGTATGTAAGTACATACACACATGCCGTACTCTATAAGATAACATAGAACGCCATGCATATAAATAACTGACTGGCCTGACTAAAAAACTAAAATAGAATATTATATTTAAAAGATCACTGAAAAATCATTTAATCTATAATGCTCACAACGTACAATTGTCAAGTAACTCGTGTTTATGCCGTAAGAGACAATTTTAATATAACAAAATATTCTCTCTAACACAAAAAGTAGCAAAAATAAATAGAACAAACCTTGTTATTGTTTAAACTGAGTGTGGTCAAACTTGGTATACAAGGTAACGTCTTTAGGTCCCGCAGTTTATTATTGTCGAGTATCAATTCTTGTAGTCTGCAGAAGTGTTTAACAGAGCTGATAGAGGTTAGTTCATTATATGACAAATCTAAACTCGTACAATCATTACCAACGACACCCACTAATCCACCGGGTATCTTTTCTGCTCGTTGTCCCGTATACCAAACCTAGATAATTGAAACGACGTGTAAGAGTTTGTATATAGAACAAAGTTCACTAAAAGAACACTTCAATTGTCTGTTAATAATAATATACATTAATTACCCGTCCACATCGTACTGTCAATGCACTCCTATTAAAATCTTGTTGGCTCCGTTCCGCCATCTTGCACGTAAAGTACTATATGATGAGAAATTATCATTAAACAATAAGAATGATAATACTTTGAATTGACAATGGAGTCGCCATTACGAAAGATATTTCTATCAATGAGTACAATATACAACGCGGCTCGTTGGTCTAGGGGTATGATTCTCGCTTAGGGTGCGAGAGGTCCCGGGTTCAAATCCCGGACGAGCCCGATGATTATTTTTTTAATCATTTTAATTACATTTCATTATTCATAATACATAGCTTCTCACGACATATATAATATAATTTTATTAAAAGTAGATTATCGTTTTTAGTATAACAAATAAATAGTAAACAAAAAGACACAGGCAATAGAGATAATAAATAGTTTATATTTTTATATGTATATATTCTTTTTCGTATAAATTTTACATAAATAATTATTATATGTTATTATTATATATTATTTATTTAATAAAATAGTTATTTTTATAAATCATATGCAATTCATACTTCATATTCTGAAGTAACAAATTCATATTTCGTATTCCAATATGTACAATTTTACATCAAAATAACAAATTTATAGATATATAAATATACAATTGAAGTAATATCCAGAGAAAGGGCTTAAAATTCTATATATATATATTAATTAAAAGTTATTTAATTATATTTTAGATTATTATAAATAATTTATATATACAAATAAAGTTAATTATCATTAATTCATTTGAAACCAGGTTCTATACATACATATATCTTTTTATAATACAAATTTTATATATCAGAAAAAAAATTTTAAGTAAAAATTAAAAAAGAAGATAAAACATAGTTTACTGCTTTAAAATCTGTTACTACTCAACAAATTATTGATGCAAAAAGCTAATGATGTATCATATTCGTCAGTCAATATACTTTTGAAAGTAAATATAATTAAAATGAAGAATAATATCATTTGGAATTTTTTAATATTAAAAGATAGGAAAGGTTAGAAAACTCTATGTTAAATGAGGAAATTACTGTCATTGTTTTGTGCAAAAGTAGGTAAACGGAATAAGTAGAGATAAAACCTATAAATTAATGTTAAATATCATGTAAGTTTATGATATTCCTTAAAACATTTGCCTAAACACAAACCAGGATTATCTCTACAGCCAGAACAGTAGTAATTAGTTTCTTTCCTTAAACCATTGACAGAGCATTGTCGACACCTTTTCCGTTTTATCTTTTTATCTTCTCGTCTGGGTAACATTTCAGGTAGATGTTCAGGTTCTAGTGAAATAAGACATATATTTTTCTAATAATTTTCAAATGAAATATTATCAATAATATTCAGACGAAAGTTTTCATCGCCTCCATTATCTTGTCCTAATGTCATTCTGCTACTTTCACTATCAATTTTATTGTAATTTACATTGCTGTCTTGCATATTATCATCATCATCATTATCATTATTATTTCCTATACTCCTTACTTCTTTCATTTATCTTTTAATGGAAGGGCATTTTCATCGTGTCTATAAATCTCTATGTTCCTGGTTGTCCTTTTGACATGATGTTACCTCTCTTTAATAGCGTTTTAAATACTTAATGATAACATTAATTTCATTATAAAGTGTATATGATACATCACTGGTCGTATTGTACAAATAGCCTAGAATTTTAAGACATACATAGTATGTCGTTGGTTTTGAACAAATTAATTTATTATAGGTACTCCATTTTGTATATATTTATTATATATACACACATACACACATACATACATACATACATACATACACACACACACACACATCAAGATTTTTACTATAATCATTCTTTTCTAATGTTGTTTTAATTATTATTTAAGCTAATAAATGTAGGAGGGGAAAAAGTATTCTAAATAACAATCTTTATTAATTAGCCTTTCCTCTGAATATTATATGTATTTAAAATATTTTCTTATATTTTAGATATTATACTTCACAATATAAAGTCATTCAAACCTTTTTTTATCTTTTTAGGCCTATGTACCATATTTGTGGTTCCTGTTTTATTCTTAGTTATTTTCTTGCTAGTTGTATCTTTGCCTTGCTGTTTATTTTCAGAATGTATAGGTTCCGTGCTCTTTTGTATAAAAGTATCCTCATGTTTACATATACTGTTATCATCATTCTGAATAGAACTAATAATATTCTGCTTCATTTTGTGCATGTCATCAGCATCATTAATGCTGTTACTGCTGTAATATATCAAAAGTTATATAAACTTTTATTGCAACTTTTTAAATTTTCTGTAAAGAAATAATGTTTTGCTCAATAATACCTTGTAGATTCTCTAGGAATTGTACTACGTTTGTATAAATTAAGTTCATTATAAAAATTCACCATGCTTTGGAATGCATTTGTGCAATCAATAATATTTGGATTAGAAATAGTTATTTCGAATTGTTCCTCTTTAAAAGGTTTTGTTTCAATATTCTCTGTATCAGTTAACAAAGCATGAAATCTTATATTAAAATTATATTTTTAACATAATATGTCAAAAGAAACATACTTCTTATTAATTTTGCACCTTCTGCTTTATATTCAGCAATTTCTTCATCTTTCCTTCTCATTAAATCTAAAAGGAATTTGTGCTGATGAATAATTTCCATTGATGATATACACAGAGGTTTAGTTATAAAATCCCAAAAATCTTCTGATGTTCCTTTTGTTAAATTTAGTTCAAATTTCATTAAACAACGTTCTACTTGAACTTGCAACTCAATATGTTCCACAGTTGCATTGATAATATATTTTGACATATCATTCAACATATTTAATATAATGTCATTATAATCAAGAGCTTCAACATTTAAAAGTCGATTTAACTTCTAGAAGAAACAATTAAATGGAATTCAATTCATCTTGTTTTATAATAAATAATACATTAAAATTACTCAGAATGTAATATAATGTTACAAAATACATATTGCATAGATATATAATTACCCGACATCTATCCAAAATAATTTCTTTTGTCAATGTGTCAATCCATATTTCAATAAGATTAGTTATGAGAACTTTAATTATGTCATCTTTTTGTATAACAGAAACCATGTAAATATCATTATTTATTTTTATGTTATTCCATGTATTGTGTTGTTTATATTCATCAGAAATCATGCTGTTTGTTTTTATTAATAGAGTAATAGAAAAGATTAAAATATCTTTAAAAAATTGTTAAAGCATAAATCATAATGCGTTTTGACGTGCAAAAACATAACCTATCTTGCTGTATCAAATGTTTCAGTTTCTTCAAAAATGTCCGTACTTAAATTAGAGTTCCTCCGTTCTGATAACGTACACTTTTCTATAAATTACATACTATAAATACTCGTATGTTTCTTTTTACTTGATAAGATTTAAATACATTTTGCACCGTTACACACACCAAACTATCGCTTTGCAAAATATTTATAGTTATATATAGTGTATACATATACAAAACAGATAATAACTACGCAAGAAATGTTAAAGAATAATATTTACTAAATGTAAAAATAAATAAAAATTAACTAAAAGTACTAAAATTAGAGGAAGTAGAACAAATTTAAAGTAGTATAAAAATATTTATTATATAGGAATATATCGAGATATGAAAAATAGAAAAGTTATACATTTTTTTTACTTTTTTTTACAATTCGAATATTAACTGTATGAAACTTTGTATTCGATATATTGTTAACTGTGTTATAGTTAATAAATTCTCCTTGTTTAATTTTGTTTTTTGCGTTAGCCTGTAATTAAAAGGTGACAATTATAAATTATAATCACGTTACAAGTTTCGTTTCCAAAATTATATTATTGAACAAACCATTTGTTGTGATTCATAAGGAAAAATAGACAATGTTTTATTTTTGGATTGTTTCGATTTTGAAATTTCTTTCCAATTAGTAAATGTTACTGGACTATGGTTTTTTAACTTTAACTGATTTGTGTAGCGTTTATCATCACTGAATTTTTCGACCATGCCATGTTTATGTATGTCATCACGTTTTTTTAATTTGGGGGTTAACGATTCATTTGATGTTTTTTTCTTTCTCATCATTAAATAATTATAAATTGAAGAAATACTAGATGATGTTGAATTTGGAGTGTTTGTTTTCGCATTCCTTCGCTGAATGGACGTGTCTTGTTCGTATTTTGATTTCATATTTCTCTCTTCAAGTGTTAGATGATCTTTATCCAAGATTTGTGTTTTTGCTACATACATATGCATAAAACTTTTATTTTTGTTTAAATTTGTTACAAAATGATTGTAATAATTACAATTTTTACTGTGCAATTCCTTCGTAATATATTTGCTTTTGCATAATGTATTGTCAAAATCCTTAACAACTTGCTCAGTCATACACTGGGTTTCAGCATTACTAAAAAGTCTCAATTTTAAACAGAGATTACCTTTACTATCTACATACTGAGATGCTATTGCATGTTTTGAAGCTGCCTATAAAATATAATGAAATATATATATTATTTTTCTGTATTTTATATGAATTAAACATTCACAAGCTAAGACAGTTAAGTCATATTTAAAAAAAAAAATCTAGTACAAAAATAGTTATATACACACATTATTGCTTATATAATAGTTTTATGTATATTACTTTTATTAAGTGTATATAAGGATTATAAACTATATAACAAAGTATTTATAAATTACATACCAAATTTTTAAGAAGCTGATGCTTTCTTTGATTTTTCTTTGGTAAATGACTTAATATATCTTTTGTATATGTAGTTATTCTATTTGCAATATCAGTTAAATCATTGTATTCTTTCTTAAGATGCTTAATCAGAGTTTTTGTTTGAGGAAATTGTATTTCAAATGTATTCTGGTTTAAAAGCATACATGATACACCTACATCTTTTACCAAAACTGCATCAGGGCATTTGCTATCACTTCTATTGCTCCTATAAATATATATATATATATATATATATATATATATATTTATTCATTTATTTATAGGCATTAGTTATATATGTACCTAACAATTAAAGTAAATAGTTAAATATGAACAAAATATAATAACAGGTATAACCTATAATAGGGGAACTGGCAGCTATCATTAATTGTAGAATTGCACATCTTATCAAAAACATTATTTTCCATTAAAACTGTGTGTCTGTATGCATCTTTATTCATACTATTAGTGGAATTATAATTCGATACACCCATTAGAGCAGTTTGATTAGTAGCATTTCTTTCTGGTATTGTGGAAATGAAACTCGTAGCAGGTTCTCCAGAGATAGTAGAATGTTTCTTCATTTGCGGTATAATATTAACTGATGCATCTCCTGCTTCCGGAGAAGCAATAAGGACACCCATCTCAAAGTGATGATTAGTAAATTATCCAATAATTGTTAAATTACATAGAAGTATCAGTTTTACCATATGTATAAATTTATATCTCTCAATACTGAGTATGTATATCATAAAGAAATAAAAAAAATGTTAATAAAATGATTTACAATAAAACACTATATGTACATAGTAGGTATCCAAATAAATAATAGTAGCATAATAAAAATAGCATTATAAATTACCGAAACTCTAAATCTTCTTTGTCCCATTACTGAAAAACACAGGCATGTGTAATGTTTGTATCTCTGATGGTTTTTAGAAACATCCATTACATTACAAAATCTCAAAGTTACCAATTAATTTTGAGACTTTAACGCCTGAAGAAGGTTATGTTTATATCGTTCAAAATGTATAACAAAATAAAATCATATTTTTTACAGAATTCAGAACACAATTGCTGTGTTCACATTGATAGTACAATTGGGAATTAACGTAACTAATATACTGTACAGTATATAGAAAATATAAGTCTTTTTGCTTAATAAGAATTTATAGCAATCGTAATAGTCATATATTACTGATAAAAAAGAAAAAATGATGTATTAATAAAAAACTTTCTACAATGTATTTGAATAGTACTTAGTATTTGAAACTTTAAATCATAATTTCTCACTGTAAAGGAGCACATATAATGACAAACTACATGTTATTTTTTGTATATTATGATTCTTCAATGCACAATTCCAATTTTGGTTGGCTTAAAATATGTTTTAGTTTCTTTATAAAAGCACAGCTATAGAATGTTGCTGATTTATAATATTGTATATTTCTCAGGTAACATTTCTTCATTGTAGGAAAATTATTTTACTTTTACATTTACTTTAAAGCTGTGAGGTTTACAGCTATTTTTTTTAAAGTTATATATTCTTGCATATAAAACAATATTTATATTTACAGTTAAAATTAATTTTTAAATCGAGTTTAAATATATTTATATAATAATATATTATATAATTGTATATTAACAAAACTTTATTTTGAAGAAAGAGAAATGCTTTTCGAAAAATGTAAAAGATACATGACATTTATATATTTCTAGGATATTTTATTTCATCGACTCCTGATTACACATACAATATAGGTATTCATTTACTACATGGCTTACTACATATAAAAGTCGTTCTACCTTCTTTGATTAATTTGATTGCTGCTTGTTGAATATAGACCGCAGGACTATGGTCATGTAAACAAATCTGGACTCTCGCTAGGGGAAACTAATCTGTCTATTGAGCCGAAGAAATGATGAAGAGCAAGAAAAGATCTCGTTCTGCGACATTGACCATAGGTGAGAACTGACGAATCTATGATCATATGTACGATCGTATAAACAGGTCTCAACATCCACTAGGGAAAACCGTCCGAAAATTAAGTCCTAAAAAACCAACATTGAAGACAATAAAGTTCTCGTTCTTGCGAGACAGACAAAGAGTGTCTCTATCTGACACTTACAGCATGTCACGCATGCGCAGAACAAAAACTTTCTTGCTTTCCATGTTGATCTTTCACAACTAGTCACGATTGAATTTTTGGTCGGTTTTCTCTAGGCTTTAGTACATGAGCGTCGAGACCTGCTTACATGATCGTCTTTGAACATTCATAGTATCTATGTATATGTATAATATGTACGTATCACGCATGCGTAGGACGAGACCTTTCCTTCCTCTCCATCTTGATCTTTTTCGACTCAAAAAACAGACGGTTTCGTCAATGCTTGCTTTCAGTATAGAAGTACTAGAAATTTATATTACTGTGTGCAGGACGGAATCTTAATTAAAGCAGTGTTTATCCGTGACAGAAAATGTAGCATGTTAACAACCTATGCAACATTTTAAACGTTAACGCCATTCAATATAATATTTAACATTCGTATATATTACCTTATTTTTCTATATGATAGGAATATGTTATTTTAAGTTATACGAGACTAAACAAAAAATTGTGAAGCTATTAAAATATATTGTAAAATATTAAGAAAAAAATAAGTAATGAAAGTAAACACATACAACAATAACAGTACCCATACATGTACCCATGTAATTGTGATTGGTTGGTGCATTATATCTGTAACTATCTGGGTAGGTGACTTCCAGGAATTACCGACTGTCTTTCTTTCTGTGAATCGCTCGTCTTTCAATGAATTTCGAGTTGGAGGGGAATGCAGTGAGTGCGAATAACATATGTTAAAAGCAGAACTACGGTGTGGTCACAACTAAACAATTTTTGTAGTAGAATTGAATAAATTTTATTTTTCTTCTTTGTATCTATCATAAATTTATATATCTACAAATTTTTAGACTATATATAAAGCAATAGATATTTTTTAAATTTTCATTACTGTTTAGGAAAAAGAGACAAATTTATTAATAATTCTAGTAATAATTAAATTTAATTTACTTCGTTGTAATTTTTCTCATGATATCGATAGAACTTTTCATTTTATAAATAACGTATAAATAAAGTATATAAAAATTAGATCTTTTTTTTTTTTAGTTAAAAATAATACTTTAATACGTAGTATAAAATGGTTAGGAAGTCTCATTATAAATATGAGAGCATATTTATTAAAATGTAATATATAAAGAATCGTAAAATTATAAATATAAAAATATATAAATAATAAAATCGGTATCTATCAATTTATATATATATATATATATATATTTATTTATAATATATAGATTATAATATATATATATTATACATTATACGTATATTGCAGTATACATGCATATATAGAATAATTGATTTAATTATTAAACTTATTAATAATTTTAAATCAACTTTTTGCATTACAAATAAAAAATATGTTTTTTTCAATAAATCAATCATTCAATTCAACCGTCCGTTTGAAATAGGTCATACATTTTTAAAGTATTTATTAAATACACATGCATTGTGTATGCATTTAGTATTGAACTTTTTGTACTATATATTACAATGAGCTTTTCTCACATTATATAAAACTGTCAATGAATTAAAAACGTGGCATCACATAAAACTTAAAGAAATTTTAAAAATATTAATATTGCTTCAAATAAACCATTCTACCTCTCATTTCAATCTATTAAAAATTTATTTTCACAACTTAGAAAGCTAACTCATTGAACTTCTAATTTCATTTGAAATAAATTTTAAATTTTACAAAATATTTCTAAAGCAGTAATTTTTAATTAAAGATTATCCAAATCTAAAAATAACACAGGAGAACAGGGATAAAATGAATAATAAATCTTAACCTTTGGGATACAAAAAATGGATCAATTTTGATTTATATAGATATTTTACGTTTGTTATTTTCTAAGTTAAATTTGCGTACTATTATTTTATTAAGTTATATGAACGGTCTTACTTTTCAAGTTACTTTGGTTATTATATATAGGTAGGAAATTAAAATTAAATATTTCATAAAATATTCATGATAACAATGGTCTCCTAGGCTAGAATTAATCGAATTGTTTGACTAAAAAACTATCGGGGGAAAAGTGCACTGCACGATTCTCGAGATACTACGCCAATGGCATGCGTTCTTACAGTTTGATCGGCATGGCTGCCGCGGCACTCGTGAACAGATCGCGTCGCGCCGCAGGTAGAGTCAGTTTGATCCGCGAGCGGCATCATTGCGGAGTCGAAAGGCTCTAAACGCGAACAATTTCATTTCAAAGATGCGCAAGATCGGTTCCCCAAATTTGGGTCAATGATCCAACCAGTAAACTGTCAATTCTTTTCTTAAATTTAAAATCGGTATAAAGTGATCGAGAAACCGATTGACAGGAGTATAATGTTGTCCGCGTTAAGGTGAACGAGAATCGTGATGAGCTTGGAGACGACGTTGATGCCTAATACGGCACCGATCGAGGCCGATAGATTCCAAGCGTTTTTCGAAATTCACGTCAGTGACGATTTGCCAACTGCATTCAGTGCATTCGTAATTGGTGTTTTGCTGTAGTCGTTCTAAAAACCTGTGCCGGTTAATTATCCGACTCGAGAGAAAGTCGATGGCTACTTTGCGTGCTCCGACCGGTCGACAGATACCTAACGCGGCGATTCTAACTTGGGTGAAACTTTTGAGCTGGTGTTTTCAACTTATGTGACGTTGTACTAATAAAATAGTAAATTTTGATACTTTAAATTAATTAAACTAAAAAGATTCGAATTTTTAACTTAAATTTTATCACAGAAACGCGTGTGTATTGCGGGTACAGGTGAAAAGTTCATAAAACATAAAAGATATCATGTGTAAAAATTGATTCGAGATTTTCAAAGAAGGAAACGTTTGTTGTAAATAATCGAGGAATGCGTATTGTGCGGATTTGCACATCGTATCTAGTGATCGGCATCAGGTATGAAGAAATCGACAGGTCATCGCAAAAAAGAATAACAACAAATGCGTTTGTATAAATGACAAATGCGTGTTTGTATAGACGCGATTGGTCGTGCAACCATTTGATAAATGTCATCGAGGGAACTAACTATCAAAGTGTTTTGGTTTACCGTGGCTCGGTTCGAGCATATCGAACCATGTATCGGCGAGTTGAATGCGGTCCCGTTGACATTTCACGTATCGTAGACCAATGTAGCGCGATGTTTGTCAGATTGACCATCGTTATTGCGGCGCTATGCCTGTGGAATGGAGTTGGTAAGAAATAACTTCTACTCATTTTACGTAATTGATCGCGATGATATATTTTAATTAGTATAGGAGTTGCGTTGTGATTAGTAGACTGTGAATGGATATACTTTAGATATTTTATGTATTTTCATATACATATTTCTAGAGATTTGTTTCATCATTGTTAAATATTATAACGAATTATCATATATTGGATATTTTACATATTTTTATACCTTTAATTCTGTTACTCTCTTTGAGTTATTTTCAACCTAATCGTATTTTTATATCGTTAACAAATTTCTTAAATTTAAGGAGAACATGAAATGATCGTTATTGATTTCAAGTTTTCGCCAGAGCTTTTATTAAAATATTAAACTTCTTTTTGTTTATGAAGACAATAACGCGATTCAAATATAATTTGAGAATTGCAATAGATAAACATTTAAGGTTAATGAAGTTTAACTTAAGTTCGATTATTTGCTCAATAATCAAAAAAAAAATCTTATAGAAACTATTTAAAAAAATCATCGTAATACTCTAATAAAAACATTTGCTTCAGTAGTTGGTAAGTTTTTAACAGTATAGATCATTTTGCGTAATTATAA
The DNA here is from genome assembly GCA_014737525.1 of Bombus difficillimus. Classification (NCBI taxonomy): domain Eukaryota; kingdom Metazoa; phylum Arthropoda; class Insecta; order Hymenoptera; family Apidae; genus Bombus; species Bombus difficillimus. The sequence goes on along the minus strand of JACXIT010000124.1, from coordinate 39,430 downwards.
TGATTGTATTCATTTGTTATTAAATATGCAAAGCAAATCGAGAATGCTTAGGTATTTTAGTGACGTCGAAGAGAAGCATCATTGATCATTCGAAGTTTCGCAAACTATTTTATGTACCAGTAATCTACGGTATTTAATCGTATTTGTGGTTTTTTAGCCACGCTCTTGTAGTCTGTACTTTCTAATATATCCCGGAGAAAGCGTCGAAAGACTTCATCCAATGCACGCTTCAAGCCAGCGCGAAATCAGAATGTAGAGGAATAAATTCAAGAAACAAATGATATATATGTAGATGAATTAATTTGGCACTATTTCATTGTTAAAATGCAATAATAACATAATATTTAAATAATAAATGCAGCTGAATATACGTCACAAGTAAATATAAAAAATTAATATTTATATTATATATAAACTGTTGTAAGAGTATAAAAAGATTAGTATATAAATAATTATTTAAAAACAGAATTAATTTAATTTACTTGACAAGAGAATTAAATTCTTTATTGGACTAGCTAGCTACAGAAAGTTCCACACACATATTATACAGACAATATTGCTTTTATTTATTAAATACATTTACGAATTTTACTATGTTACATACTATGGTATTTTTAAGGCAAGTATAGTAAACAGGATAATATGTATGCTTAAATCATATTCTACAGGATGCTGCCATGTGTCCATTGGTAATAAATTCGTTACAGCTTTCAACTTATAATAGAAATTCTCATCTGTTGTTCCGAGGAATATTGTGGCCTGAAACAGCATGTTATAATGTGTGTCACAGAATATTGGTACGTTGTGAAATAATAAATATGAGTTGTCATCTTATGGTGATAACTGTGACAAACTTAACGTTGATGTTTATGATGATGTCTCGTAAAAAGATGAAGCAAGTATTATTGACTTCGTTGAATTCAGTAAAAATGATTTTACGCTATATATATTTAACTATAGATAAAGTTGAAACTTCCGTGATTAATTTTGGACCAAATGTTTAGTTCTTTTCTTATTTTTTATATAAATAAATAAATTTTGTTTCAAGCGTTATCCTTTAAAATATTTATTTGTTTTATCATTGATACATTAGATTGATATTGTAAATGTTATTTTTTAATTCTATCGAAAGTTATATTCACGATATATGATTATATTTGTTTGCTATTCTTCTTAATTTCTTTTTATTCTGTTTAATTTTTTTCCTTCCTTGCTTCAACGTTAAATGAAAGTTGTGAAATACATAAGTTTTCTTTCGTGTCTTGATTTTCGAGAAAATTTTCGAAAGTTTGTGGGCGTGTACGCGTGAAATTGCTTAGTGATTCTCCGGATCTTTTTGTATTTTATCTTATAAAAATTTAATTCTTCGTAATAAAAAAAATAATAATAATAGTAAAAAGGGATGAAGTTTCAACACTAGAAACAAATCTATATTACTGTATAATAATGATTCCTGGAAGATAAGCTCTTTTTTAATTATCGAAATATTTAAAAAGTTTGGAAACTTTTTCTTTTTTAAACTCGAAATTCTTACAGATAAATTTTATGTCATGCTGCCGTTTGAGTACGAGAACTGTAAAATTCTAAGATTAAAGTAAATTTTAAGACTTCAAAATATTTTTTAAAATTATTGTATGCCAAAGAGAAGAACGACTACGTTTTCTCTTACACTAGAAACCACATTTCATAATATTTTCCTTTCTAGTCATACGTCGAGGTAGACTCTACATCCTATTTTATTTGATTCACCTTAGTTTTAGCACAAAATATATTTCTTATATCATAAATGAATATATTAGATATATATTCTATCACAGATATGTTATTTGTTACGAAAATATACAAATTCATATAAATCATGAACTAGGTTTCGAAAGTAGTTTATCGAGAATGTGAACCAATTGGAATGAAATGTAGAATCCTTCTCAAATACTAAAAAGTTAATACATATCTAAATATTGAACTAAATTTACTTTTTCGGATAGTTTTGTAAAGAAGACATAATGCTGGCGATAATATAAATTGATAATGATATAGAATACACATAGAAAACATAGAATAAGATTCTACCGAAAATAAATATATCTATCATTTTTATACAGATACTGAATTTTATTAAATTTGTTTTATACGATAAATTTTATAGTAAGTTTATAACGTAAGTTTATAAAGTAAATTTATAAAATTTTATATTGACATTGAGTTTTTCTACATTTTCCTTGTATAATAAATTTTGCAGAAAGGTATAAAATTTATTAACATTTATGTATCTAGGCGTGAAAGGCTTATCATATTAAAAGATAAAATTTCTCATATCGATAGAACTTGTAATATGGCAATTGCTTTCTGCATTATATTTGGTCTGTAGATTGTTTATCCAGATATGCATTGCTTTATATAATAAATTTTCTAGCGAGGCATTAAATCTATCAAAAATTATTTATTCATAAAAGATCAAATATTGAAAGATAAGATTCTTCGTGTCGATAGAATTTGTAATACCCTAACTGCATTCAGCATTGTATCTAGTCTCCAAGGTATTTAGCCAGGTATACACGTTGCACCTACGCGACATTCCTTTCGTATAGCATTAAATTGCCGTCTTCGACACAAGATTCTGCCTGTTATTCAGCCTCCGAACGATTCCTTTCTCTTTGACATCGATATCACAAATAAAAACGTGATCGCAAAAATCGCCATCAAGCGTGTCGATCGCGTTGAGGTACGGTTAAATAAGACAGAAAGGAGATTGGCAACGCGTGAAGCAGATTAATTTGAATGCGCAAACCCGTCACGTCATGGAATCCAAGCCTATGATTTACAGATTTAAATAGGGATTTTCCAGCTACGATACGACGGCGAGTATTGGTTAGCAATGTTGGATTCTCTTATGAACGAGTCTGTACGAGTGATTTAGACTGGTGAAGGGTACAGGTGAAAGTTGCTTAAAACATTTATCCAATTTATCCTACTCATAGTTTGTTTTATCGCTTTGTTTCTTTCATTCGCTCTCGATCTTCCTCTATCTTTCTTTGAGCATTAATTTTGGGCATGAATTTTTTTATTAATTGTCATAGACATAGATTTTAAAAAGGAAGCCTTCCTAACACAATCTTTTTTCTTAGAGCGTTAACTTTAAGCGCGAAAATTGGAAAATGAATTGTCTGTGATTATTAGAGACATACATTTTTAAAGAAAAATTTGTTTCATCGGCTTGTTCTTTCGTTTTCCCATTTTTCTTTCTTCCCCTATAATTTATGATAGTTATATTTCATTATAGTATTAATGTAATTTTAAAAAGTTTCATATAACGCACATAATACATATTATTACATCCATAAAAATGTTATCGTATCTATAAGTGTTCGAGGACTTTCGTAAGCTACTATGAGTTAAATTTAGTTTAATGTACAGTTATGTATAGTGTTTTAGTTATATGTAAGTTTACTCTAGTCGAATGTTTCAAATTCGTTTAATAATCTTTAGTGTATATTTAATGATGGTTGTATTGCTGTATTACGATTTATAAAAAGCTACTTATTTGATTGCTATACTTTTAAACAGGAACAAATAATCGTAATTAATACGAAGCTGTAGAATTCAATAGATGAATTATCGTTTAATGGCATGTTAAGTTATGTTTTGATCGTTTATGTGCTTATATGAAATAAAGTAAACAACAGTTAAACAACTAATGAATTTTAAAAATTAGTAGAGGCGGAAATCATAGGAAATAGATAAATAAAATTTGAAATATAAACGATATCAATTAGGAAAATATGAAAAGATGGATAGACGAAGATTTGTGACATGATATAAAAACACATTAAAAGAATGCTTATAATAATGTTCATTACTGTAAAAAGTAACGGTGGTTGGTTCGACTATACAATAGAGCAACGGCATTCATACAATGAAAGGAGAAACGTGTCAAAGTTGTATAAATTAAGAATTTGTGCTCTGGTCCGTAATTACAAAAGCGAAGTATCAAGGGAGTGGAATTCTCACGAAATTATTTTTGGTGTAGTGAACGGTAATTTCAAGTTTATCCTATATTCGTGAGTATCTTTTTAGTTTCCTGTAATACGAATAATTTAATAAATTTTTATTGTATATTGTTTAAGAACTATAAAATACTAACGAAAAGATACAGGTTTTTGTTTAATTTTATCATGATTTATAAAAATTTTATCAACTTAGAATGTGTTAAAATTATTACTAAATGTTTTCTTTAATATTTCTTAACAAGTTAAAAAATTGCAGTTTTTTGCGAGTATATTTATATCTTGCAACAAGTATCGATATTAATTGTAAAAAAGAGACCACAAATATCGCTTAACTTAGTTTCATATTGCTAATATGGTATTATTATTAGTAATATTCAGTTTGACGTATTTCTATTATAAAATAGATATTTCATTACCAATTAAGAAACTCGGTGAATGAAAGATGCATATAAAATAATTTTTGATTAAAATTAGATTTTAGATTAGACTTTAGAAGTAGATCATATTATCAGTCGAAAGGGGTTTGGCAATTCATAACAATATCGTTTAGACAAATGTACAATTATGTGTAAGTATATTACGTACATTACATACATAAGTAATCGTCTACTTATTTTATTTGTAGGAAAAGAATTGTTCCATCAAGCATTCCCATTGAATTTTACTTCACTTTATTAGAATCGTATTCGAATATATTGCAGTATTTACGTTTATACTGTCACAATTATCTGCATACTGTACAATACCGTTTAAAAAGATATTTGTTTAACTTTGATAAGATGTAATTTTGCCACACGATTATAGATAAAAAATAATAACAATATACCACAAAAACAATGAAACCATAAGAACATTGTTTTTTATGAACATTGTAGTTATATGTAATTAAACATTATGATGATCAAATTGTCTTTTAAAAACTAATATGCAATAATAAAATCGATGTGCATGTTTATCAAAGATTATGGAACTATTTCGCTATTTCAAAAGATCCGTATCTACCGAACTATTAGAATTTCATTGATTGCTTAATTTTCAAACTATGAATTAGATAAAAAATGTTTTTCTAAACTGATACATATTTAAAATCAGTGAGTAGATCAACGTTATCACGGAGAAAGAAATATATTGATTATTATTATTAAATATTTTCTTCTAATAGATAATGTAGGTTTATAGTCTGTTAACTAGGTAATAAAATAGCAAATATTGCTTTTACATATTTACTTATTAATTTATACATTTTGATAAAATTTATTTACTAATGCTACAAATCCGCCGAAAATTTTTAAGGAATAATTTCTTTTCTCGTTTATTAGTTAAAGGAAAAGAAGCTTAAAATTCAATGTTAGCATTGAAATTCTCTAAAAATCAATCTCGTTATCTAAAACGAAACCCAACGTTTCCGAACAGAGTTAAATAGAAAGTCGTCGTCGCAACTTGTGAAAGAGACTTGCACCTAGAATTCTTTTAACCCACTCTTTCGTGAGACTGAGGTTGAAGGTACAGACTATGTATGTACTTATGCCCGTGAAAGAAAGAACAGCTACTTAGTCGATAACCGATAACAGTTGCGACATGATTGCCAAGATGCACGACTCGAGGTAGTCGAAGAATGCAAAGAGATCGTCGGATAAACGTGCGGCTATCCAATTTACACGTTCCGAGTTTGCGTTAATAGATAGACGAATAAAGGGTGTCCCAACATGTAACAGCCAAGTTTTATCCTATAACTAAGCAAAAATGTTATACAAATGTAGATCAATTAAAGTTTTATTAACAAGTTATAGTAGAAATACGAAATACAAAGAGAACGGATTTTTAAATTGAGTATAGAAATTCTTCTTCTACTTTCGATTTGTGTAACAAGTTTTTGTAATTTTATTTATGCTTTGAAATAATATTTACGTAATTTTTACACGTTAAGTTACTCCTTGATTCTTAATGGAGCAATGAACCAATCGATTTCTTATATGAGTTTATCACACGTGTTAAAATACTTTGATATGGAAGTGGTTCATGGAAGTATTCAAACACTTGTAGAAATTTTTTATGAATATGGTATATGTTATGCAAAACTTTTTGAGATTCTATTAATAAAGTGTGAAACAAATCTGAAAATGTATATACTAAAAGAAACAGGATACTTAATGCGAGTAGCTCAATATTCTATAAGACCGTCTTTAACATTTATTCACATTTGTTTATTATGTTTAAGATGGCAATTCATGCTTCATACCTATTAATCGTTTACTAATTATATGTTTGCAATAAACATTCTGTTGCTCTACATTTCTATATTAGTTTCAAATTTTATTAATATAATCGTGGCAGTTGTGTCTCATTATAGCGTTAACAAAATTTCAAAATATTTTAATACATACCCATAATATATTATATAAAACTTTTCTATACTCGTATAGTCTCGTGAGTCACTGTATGTCTTTGCAGTATAGGATATTCTTGACGCGATTTTATGGCGTATGGCAACGGTGCTCTTCGTCAAAAGAACGCATTAGGGAAGTTTATTTCGCTTGCTCCGCACAGGCGTGCGTTCTTTCTCATCGTTTACTTCGCACGCTTGCCTACCTCTTTTCATTGTTGTTTTGAACTGCACGTGTTTCCTGTTTAGGTGTTCCTTACAGCTTCAGGCATTTTTCTGTCTCTCGATTTCTTTCCTGTTTTCGTTTCTTCTACTTGTTCATCTTCTTCTCCATCACGTACGTACATGTTGCTTAAGATTCTCTTTGTTCGACAGAAAGATAATTGGAATTCATTTTTTTTTTTTTTGTGAATTGTTCTGTGAAAAATGTCGTGTTAGAGTATAGGAAAGTAAGAGTGAATATTAATCTTTCCAGAACCCAATTTTTTTTTTTTTTTTTTTAATCAATTATTCATAGTAGAAACGTATTGCAGAATTGGTTTCTGTAAAGAACATATAAGGCACTAAAGAGAGATCGGTTTTATCGGAAATAAATACATTTATCATTTAGTTAATACCTTATTTAAGATATGATCTGAATAGAATCGGAGTTTCGATTAAAATTATAATATATCTGTATGACTAAGAATGCATAGATATTTTTTTGAATAAAATATTATTTTGTATAAATAATTTTGTAATTTAATTATTACTTTTAATTTTAATTCTTATGATCGTATCGATGTATCACAGAAAGAGTAACAAAACATTAATAAGTTTTATTTACGTATTATAATCCAATGATCCAAAATGATCATTTTTTTCAGCTAAATGCATGTAAGAAATAGGATTGCTTTAAACGTGCATTACGTGATACTATAAGTACCTATTGTATATTTTTAAAAGTTTATAATGTACTCTAAAGATGTTAAATATTATCACAGCCATATTTTTTAAAATACATGGCAGGAAATAATCCTTTATTCTGCATAGATTCATTTAGAAAAAGTTTTCTTCAATTTTATTTTATTATAAGAAGAGGAATATTGCTAGAAATTTGTATAAATAATTATATATATTTCGTGGGAAATATAGAATCTCCACTTCTTTGCAAAATTCCACTGTTGCACATCACACATTCTTACGTTCGAACGCTTATAACTCACTTAATTTTTTAAGTTTTGAAAAATTGAAAAGATAAGGGAAAAAGTAAAGAAAAAGATAATTTCTGTCAGACACCAGAGATTTCTTTTACGTCAATATATATTTAATACACTAAACTATACCTAAAAAATCTTTTGTCTTTAATTGTCCCAAGAAAATCTCAAGTATTTGAAAAACATCTTAGAGATTTCCTCAATGAAAAAATAATCGGTTGTGTAACGTATAAACGAACGCCCGTTTGCTAAACCAAAAGAACGCACGACTAGTAACCCGTAAACTCGTACTTTAATCGATAATCCAGGAATGTGTTCCGGGAACGATTTTTCCGCACTTCTTCTGCTACTTGTTGCAACGGTTTTCCTGCGCGAATGAAGATGAGCAAGCACGGCCGTGGTAGCTTTTTACAACGTAAGGAATTCAAGCGAAAAAATGTTCAACGAAGCCGTGTGACAAAATAAAGCGGCGGACGAGTCGGCTACTCGCCAGATGAATTAACGTTTAAAACAGCCGACCACATAATCGGGTCGCCAGACACCAAACAAGAACTCGCATCCAACCTTCACCGATAATCGCTTGCCTGCAGAAGGCCTGGTCGAAATACACGTTATGCTTGCAGAACCTCATTACGCTTTCGAACAGATTTTCATCGCTTAATGTTTATGAAAATTGTTGAGTATTAATATACAGTGAGGAACAAAGAAAATACTGGCATAAACGAAATTTTCTTATAAAGTGCGATATAAATTTGTAAAACATACGATTCTTTATAGTATATAGTTTTCAAATTTAAAGTTCAAGTATATCGTACCATAATTTATTATCGTTGAGTAGATATACAATAAAAATAAATAATAATAAATATATAATATGTGCGGACTATTTAAAAAAAAATATAAAATTTCAATTATTGTAAAACCGATACGAACATTGATTTTAAGATTGTTTTAGGACCGATAAAATTAGGATATACCATTTATAATGTTAGAAATTATGTTTTTCAGGAAAATTAAATGAGTTGCGTAGGATATGCAAGCTTTCCTTAAAGCTATTCTGTGCCAATATTTTATTTGTACTGTTACATACAGTTTCTGTCTTCTGGATAAATGTAACGGTAATTATTCGGAACAGGAACGACCTAACCGATTTCAGTGACCTTGAAATATGTTGTCAAGGTCATCATTTTGAACAACTTTTTCCTATACGTGTAACTACCACTCGGTCTTAGTTCCCGAGATGCCGGGGAAAAACTGTCGGTACCATTACAGTAAATTCTGCCCATATGTGTAAATCTGTGACACAGTACAAGCGTAGCTGACACGTTGATCGTTTCGTTAACCACTTAGCGATCTATTTACATCTATTAACTATCGAACTCTTCATCTTTGTATTGTATTTTACGAATTTGGACAAACAGCTTCATCGAAAACTTCCTTCACAACTGCATATGCGAGGCTGTACGAAGCGTCTTCGAAAACTTTATTTTAACATCCCACACGTTACTTATTTTCTTCACTTGCTTATAAAAATCTACGTAGTAGCATTATCAGCAGATTATCAATTTCGCATACGAGCAAAGGTGGTCCGATTTTTGTCCAAAACACCTTTTTTTTCAAAATTCCTTGCTTACATGCCCCGCTCACGTGTCAGATTGGTATCGGGTTGGACTAGATTTTTACAAGCGAGTGGAGCGAACGAGCAACGCGTACGACGATGAGGTAAAATTTTCGAAGGCATTTCTTACAGTTTCGCATATGCTGTTGTGAACGAGGTTTTCGTTGAAGCTGTTTATTTAGATTTGCCGACGACATAATTTTCACAACCGATTAACTGCGTTTTTCAATATATTGACATAAATATTTCCAGTTATATAGCATGGATAATGGTAAATCTTGACAAATATAACTTAAAATTAACTTCAATTTAATTTAAATTTGACCCAAATACTACATATCATTGAACATATAGCGTCAACAATATTTTTGCCTACATTTCGGAAACTAAAACCGAGCGGCGGTAACATGTATAGAAAAAAGTTGTTCATTATGATGACCTTGACAACGTATTTTAAGATCATTGAAATCGGGAAGACCGCGCTCAAAGTATAATGTAACGAACATCAATATGATCAATAAGAAAATAATACACTATTCTATTGAATCGTATAATAAATTTCTTTGAATTTCTTTAAAAAATATCAACGATTGTTCTTTTTATGTGAAACATATACTTAATTAATGTTATAAGCTTTGTTACATTATCTATTTGCAAATGGATTAAATAATCTTTTATTCCATCGCTCTAAAGTCCTTATCCTTTTATGAAAGAATTGCAATTATATAAAAATACATGTATACATCTAATTATACATAGAATGTATAGACAAGCCGAACTACTTGAAAGGAAGGGGAGAAAGAGCAAGTCAAAATTTATTAGCCAGAGCGAAATGCGGAAACCGAGAGGAAGATAGCAATTTATGAAGAGAAGAGAAAGATAGGCTACGCGGCATATGTGAATTGAATATAGGCATACTAAAACATCTGGTGGAAGATTGCATTTACATAGAAATAACTGAGCTGGCACTAAATGAAATACGAAACACGGAGGCCATGATAGATTGGTTAAGAAGAGTAGCTCAATTAAGAGAGGAAAAAGTAAGAGAGAGGAAGTAACAACGATGTCAAAAGGAAATTGTAGTGATAATGCCGTACCAGTAATAGATTCTTTCGTGATCGTTAGCTAGAGATGTAGATTTAAATGGCAATAAGTTTAGATGTAAATGGATGCGTGAGGATCAGAGAATGTGAGATAAGTAAGTGTGAGTGCATTGGATACATCAAGTAAGTATACTATATTATACATGTAATTCAGACTTATTTCTTGACCGCGAGATCCAAATGAAACAAATAGGTAGTATATTTAAATTATACTTATGATTGTCCCTGAATAATATTGTCTAAATATTGCAATAATCAACGTCACTATAATAATAGTACAGTAGATGTTCCAATAATTTTAAATATCGTAAACATGAACGAAATTGGAAAAATTTCTGCTCTGTCATAAAAGGAGAAGTCCAAAATGTATATAAATATGAACAAACAATTCTTTCGTGAAGCACTCAAATGTTCATTTTTCCTCCGGTGTTGTCGTTAAATGATATATCTAATCATCATAAATAATATTTAGCTATATTATTTGTAACTTTTTTCACTGCAGTCAACATAAATAATGTTTCTATAATGGATATTCCTTAAAATGTAACACCTAAAGATGACGAAAATATATTTGTTTAATTATAAAAAACTTATTTTTTAATACATTTTTTAACTAAAAATAATGGTTTTATGAACTTTTTGTACTTTTTAGATTTCCTTTTTTTTTTTATCTAAATAATTTACGAAGCTATTATTAATTATGTATGACGATCAGCTTTTATATTATTCTTGAGATAAGATGATCCGTGAAGAATAAAAGAACAGTTAGTAGCATATATTTACTTACTTACCTTACTTACATATATAAAAAGTAGCGGTATTTCTGCGAATCTAATTGATGTTTGAGAGGAATTTTAATGAATAGACTTTTACGCGTATATTTTTTAATTGTTCGTTGTATTAGAATGTTAAAATCATTGTTATTAGTTATGAAACATAGATATATTTCTGAAGAAAATAGCGAAAAGTTTCAGTTTTCTGTTACATTAAAGTTCACATATTAGGTTTATCATAGAAAACACTTCATTTTCGTTTATGTAAAAATTCAACATCAATTATTATTAAATGAAACAAAAAATGCTCCAATTCTAAGTTTCTATTTTATCCTTTGCTTTTTCAGGTGATACTTTTTATGTTAGCAAATCATCGATACTTCGCTAATTATATTTATATAATTAGAAATAAAATTGTATCCCATGAGAAATGAAAGATATATTTATCATACAAATTTCCATAACATTTTAATCTGTAATTAATGTGTTTTTTTTTTTAAACTAAAGAATTTGTATCACTCATATAATTGTAGATATATAAGGTAGAATAAAACTAGCAGTAGATAATGTAACGCATTATTGTGAAATGAAAATTAAATACTAAACAATTTAACATTTTATGCGTTATGTTGTTACTAAAAAAAAAATGTTCATAATTACACTAAGATATGAACGTTATAAAATTATAATTTAGTTAGGTAGCGGTTTTCTCTTGATTATAGTGAGTATAGCATTTTTTAAATTATTAAAAATTATTAACAAATTAATAGTATTAGAATAATATTTAGGTAATATTAAAAACAAATTTTTGATGTTCATGTATGTGAAAATTATAACTATATAATAACTATCTTCGTCTGAAGTGAAAACCTGTTACACGTATACCGTATAACAATTCACTAAAAAGGTTCATTTTTGTGTCAGCACTCGTGTCTCTGAGAAAGACGCATACTTCGTTGTGCTTGCAATAATTCAGGCTTGTTTTATACAGTTTCCATGAAGCTTCATATAGCACATAATTGACTCCTATATAACGCATTTACGTATTAAATAAAACATTATTAACACGTATGATACAATGTAGATGAATCATAATGTAAATAATTAATTCTTAGATATTCTTCATATATGTTATGCAAAAATGCATCTTAAATGCAGAATGTAGGTATATAATATTCAAAAAATGTATAAAATAAAATAAAAGTGTATAAAGTATAATAATCGTTATAATATTTAGTAAGTGAAACAAATTTTCGCACGAGTCCAATGTTTCTAATTGTCTTCATAAAAATATAGATTTACATAAAATCCGCAGTCTATTAATTATATATATATATAGATAAATACTTTACAAACACAATTAGTTACAAAAGTTTATATACATCATTGTTATATAATCACTTATACTTACATATCAATATAAAATGGCTTCGCATATATCGTATTTTCAAAAAGTTTTAAAATAATACAAACGTTTAACGTATAAAAACTTTCAGATGAAATTAGGTATAAGTTAGAAATTGAAAAATCTTTAATTTATTAATGTCTACTATAAGGGACCTAATATATTTTGGATAAGAAGATATATGTAATGCTACATTAAAAAAAAATCATCTTCATTTCGAAATCCTCTTTGCTGTTCTTGCAAAAGAATTATTAATATCATTTAATCATTTATTAATACCCGGATATATTTAATGGAGTTTTAAAAAATAACAATGTTCTTCGCAGCAATATCATAAAACTATAACTTTTGTTTGTTATTCCTGAATAGTTACTCAAGATTCGAAAGTGGTTCGTATGTCAGACGCAGATCTTTAATAGTAATATTTCTTTGTATCCACTTGAGACTAAATTACAAAACGGGCACTCTGTAATAATTGAATCACAGTTATAGGCAGTTATTCTCAGATACAAATGTCAATTCGTAATAATTTTTCTATCAAGTGAATACGTACTTTTAGAGTTAAATATTCGCGAATCAGTCGCGACGTCTGATCATGAGGCTGACTATTATCAACCGAGTCTATTGATCGACGCCTCATTCCTTGTCAGTACGTTCTGATTCAAGACTTATGCCTTTGTATTGCCTTTGCATTTAAGTAAAATCAATTCGTAACGCAACATATTAATTAAAACTTAAAATTAAATTACTTTATACAAATTATTAATTATACTACAAAATTAAGTTTACGATGAACCTAATACCTAGTCTTACTTTAATATTCAATTAAAATTTAATAATTATAAGGCATATTATTTTGTAATATGATTTGATTTAAATTAATTTGATTTTAATATAAGCGAGAAAGTAGTAAGTTATTTGTTGCACTATCCGTACATTTCAATGTTTTCGAATATAATATATAGTATAAGTCTAATGATACTCTAACAATCTATAAAATATCCAAACAAAAAAGCCATTATGCTATTCGAATATTTGAGCCGTTCTCCTTGTTTGATTGCCTTTCCCTCACCCTTTCCTGTGTTTGTCTTCTTACTTCCTCTTCTTGGCAATTTCCCTCTCGTATATCCTCGTCTAGCGCGCACTTTGGTATTTCGTTTCGCCTTCAACGTCTCTATCCCCTCCTCTAGTTGCCTTTCCACTCTTAGACCGTTCAGCTATTCCAGCAACTCCTCGTCCATTTTTTTCGTGCACGCTATAAGCAAGAAAGTATTCAATTTGTAAAGTTATAGCGATAAATATATTTTAAAAACTATAGAAAAACAAATATGTTACAAAAATTATGTAAAAACAAATATACCGCATAGTAAATATTTTAGTTCGAGTATGAAATTAATATGAATTTAAGTAATCCAGAAATTATGTGAGAAAAGAATGTTTATTTTCATGGAGATATTTTAACTGAAAAAGAGAATTAAGAAGCAATACCTTCGGTGATCGGCAGTATAAAACCTTGAAATCTTTTCATCAGATTGCCTTGAACGGGTCTTGAAGTAACTATATGCGCCATGTAACATTATATTCTGGCATAAATATATGTTTCGCGGTTTTATGAGTGCAAACAAGTTAAAATTTCACAAGCTTTTTCTTGTTTCAGTTGCCTTAAATGGGACACAAATCTCATTTATTATTTGACGTATTATGTTCACAAAGTTATTTAATTATAATAATACAAAATGCATAAATGTTAATTGAATATTTATTGAAGTAAAAATTACCATAGCATACAGCTTGAAGCTTTTAAAAAAATAGCACACAGAGAAAAACGTACTAATCTAAATCCAATTTAATTTAAGGAAACAATGATGATTATGTGTTTCATATTGTTTTACAGAATACATAATGAGAATATAATTCTTTTAAACGTACATATCTCTATACCGCTTTGAAATTAAATATGAAGAACGAAACAATTTAAAAGTTAGGATATCCAATTTCATGATTCTAGGAATGAGCTATTATCAGTATTAGTAAAGTTGCGAAAAATATTGTATATTCCTAAATTGCAAAATTCATGTTTTACGTGTATTTTATTCATAAAAATTGTAGTACGTTTCTCGCGATTTTGAAACACTGTTAATATTTCTGATAAAATAATAATTTTTTATCTCTCTGACAATTAATTTAGTACAAATATTTGCATATACATTTTAAAACTGTCACTCACAAATGCCGCTTATTCTAGATTTATTTTACATAAAATTTATAACAGTTTAGTCTGTACTTTCTCTTTCGCAATTGTAAAACAACTTAAGCAAGTAAAGGAAAAACATAAACTATCGCAATTACTTATAAGGAGGAAAAAGGTATGTCAAAAAATATATTTCTTTTGCCAAACATTTGCACATTAAATTTAAAGGATTCGTGTAATTCGTCTCTAAATGAATTTTTCGTACGTGTCGCCGTGCATGAAAGTGAAGCGTCATGCTAAGGAATATTTAAGGACCGACGATGACCTCACCGAAGTGAAAGTTCTCCGATTCAGTTCCCTGTAGTCGTTAAATGAGCAAAAGGTAAAAAACAGAGAAAAAAGGCTGGCACGGCCTCTTTCGATTCCCCATAAGCCTCCAATGTATCCGTTTCCGGAAGGCAACACGTTCCTTATTGACGTTACGACCTTGGTCGATCCTACGAAATCGATCGTTTCGAAAAACCAGCCTCTAATTAACAGTTTCTCTGCCTTCTACTTTCCGTCATAGCACAACTTCAAACGATACGATAAAATTATTATACGTTGGACAGTCATAGATAATGAAACGATATTAAATTATAGTTCTTTTCGTTTTGAGCGAAGCAACTTCCTCCCCGGGCATTTATTTTGTGATGTAAACAGAATTCTCTATGACCTTTTCAAATATGACTTTACTATGGCTTTTAACAGGATACAAAGTTATTTAGGATATAAAAATGTTATATTTCAATTCAGCATGATGAATGTTATAGTCTAATACCTAGATTTCGTTAAGGATTTCAAATTATTTTATTGTATTATTGCATAGCGTTTTTTATTTTATAAGAATAGACAGTTTCTTTATCGATTGTTTAATATCACACAAATCATTATAAAGAAATTATATTCATTTGAAATTATAAATTGAGCATTATAAATTTTGGAAAAGAATTTCATTTTTGTTATTATAGCATTAAGTAATACCTTGAATTGTATTAATTTTTATTTGGTGAACCCAATTCTCGAAAAGACAAATTAATTCGTGTGCTTACATATACCTATAGCTTGCCGATGTCCTAAGTTTAATAATTTATTATCCAAGAATTCTTTCTTTTTAGGTTTAATTTATTTAGTTGCATTTCTATTACACGAATATTAGATGCTAAGCCATATTTAAAACTTATATCTGTGAAGGCTACAATTAGTCTACATCATTGAATAATTTTTAGCTTCAAATTGAAAGAAGTTTTTGTTAAGAAATATGTTAGTTAACAGTCAGACATCTAGATTATTATATTAATATTGGATTAAATTAACAATAGTAAACAATGTAATTGTAATATACAATTCATTAAACATAATTTTGTTTAACATGTAGATACAATATATTAGAATGTTGTGTAGGTATTAAATTTTACTGAATTATCTGTACATAATATATTAAAATTCTGCAGTATTGTATGGTCTCTTATTGCTAATTATTTATAATATACTTGTTGGAATTTCTCATCAGTACAGTAAAAGCGTGTAGGATTTCTATATTTATTTTGCTGAATGTGTGATTCATTTTGCGATCGTGTTCTAAAAATCTTTCGATGGCTTGCGGTGAAATTTTATGCAGAAATGAGAAACCATCGCCGGTATAGTTTTGCAGTGTCCGAGCGAAAGATGGAAACCGAATAGCTCACTTTCAGATCCTGTTGCGTCTCACATTACTTATTTACCGATCTAACCATTCTCTATGAGTCACTTTTAAGACCTGCAACCGTAATTGCTGCAACAGATAAGTACGTTTAAACTATATTTTCAATGAATAAATTCAATAAATAATTAGATATTATGTAGAAATTATTTAGCAATAGACTTATGAAGATACTTGCAGATAAAAGACAAAAGACTTGCAAATAATTTAATATTGTGTATCGTCTTTTCATTAGTTTGTAAACGATATTTATTTATTTTTATCAATTTGAAAATTTCATTTATTCATTTATTTAACGGCCATAAGGTCTTTGGTATCGGATGCATGAGTGTAAGAGCTGATATAAAGAAGAATGAGCACTAAATATAAGTAATCATTTTTACAATTTCATCTGATATATTACGGGTGTCTGAAAGGAGGTTGCAGATCCGTGAAAGAAATCGACGATTACACTAACGTTGTTCACAGTTGAGCAGAATCTATTAATACAATCGGGATTATTGAAGTTAGTTCGGTATGGAGCGACATGAAAAAGTTACCTCCTTCTAATGGGAATCATCCCATGGGAATGTCAGGTTCGTACTTTTATATTATGGAAATTTTTGGGTATCGATTTATTAATCTTGAAGGCGTCATGTGTTAGAAATCTGTGTTGCATATTTTCAAGCGATTTGATGTAATTCGATTGGATTCGGATTCCATGTTTGAAATGCTTATGATACAATTAGAGACGAGTAAAGTAGTTTAAAGGTGAGAGGGTTTTTAAAATCTGTGGCGTGCCTAGTAACGAGACCCGGTGATTCTGAGGCGTTGCTTTTTGTATGGTTGATATGGCTGGTAAATGATAATGAGGAAGAAGTAATCCCTAAATCTCATTTATCTAATGGTGTATTATTTATGGAGTAGTACTATCATCAAGTACTATCTTTTCTCGCATGAAACGTACAACATAACATTTCTAGATGAAACGATATCTGTATCTTCATAAATAAAAATTTGGACTACTTATTTATTTATGACAATAAGTAATAATTAATTAACAAATAACAAAAAATAATTTAATGAATGTATTGGAAATCAGAATTAGAGACTAAAAATCGAAATAAATATTTTGTGAATTTGAAATTTACATAACTAAGTAATAAATAAGTACATTAATGTTATTAATATATAGCAATGTTAATTTTTTTTACTATTTTCTTTTACTTGGCACACCTTTAATATTAATATCAATATAGGTACTTAATATTGGCGATTCTTTTAGATATTCTTTTAGATAACAGTTTTGGAATATATGTAAAGAGAAATCTGTCTGAAAACTTTTGTATACTATAGTATATATAAAACAGAAAAATATCACGTATGTTAACCTCGGTCTCTATTAAATTCATCAACACAAATGAAAGTGTGCCAGGAAGGAAACAAGTGTCCAGTTTCAGGAAACGTCGCTAGAACATTTTCTTGGTCCGCAATTAAATAAGTGGAACGGATCGATTGACAGTTTCGCTAATGATCTCGATTCGTACACGACACCTGACTCGAGAGAATAGACAAGCAAACAAGTAGACCCTGCATTTCTAATACCAGTGAAAAAGCCATGATTTCACGCCGGCCACATCGTTCATGCACACAGACAATGTCAGTCCACCCGTTTGGTCGCACTTTCATCGTCCCACTTTCTCCGTCTTGTTCGGCCTGTTCGTTGACCAGACGCCGCCATGCTGTCCAATCAACCTTTATGCTCGATCAAGTTTTCTTTTTTTTATGCCTTCCTGTTTTTCGCATTTTGTCTCCTTTTTTTTTTGTCTTTTTCTTTCTTTTGTTAATGGAAAATTGTAACTATTATGTGGAGGTGAAGAAAGAAATATGAAGTTGTTAATTGTTAATGAATTGTATTTACTATATGGATTAATGTTACTAAAGAATTTATAAAACGGCAATATTAACACTATGAGTGTTGAATATTCTGAACATAAATGTTCTTTATAGACGACGTACAGTCTGTTATGATTAAATTACGGATTTTTATACATTTACGAAAAATTTAAGTGTGCAGAAATGCGCAGAGTATACATGGTATGCAAAAATATATAAGATATCTAAAATGAATTTCTTATTACGATACTTACAGAATGAAACAAATTTATTCTTAGTTTATTCCTTTAGTTGTGTTCACAAAAATATGAATTTGCGCAAAAATCCACAATCTAATTGCGCTCATTACTCCGAAAACAGTATTTTTCATTATTACATTGTTGTATATTTGTACAAGACATTAGTTGAATGTTAAGTAAGTAATAAGTTATCTAGAAATAAATGTCTATTGTTTGTTTTTAGTTACTACTCCGTTCAATTCAATTACTCCGTTTCAATTATTTGTCTCTGGAAATATTACAGCAGAACTTTTATTAAGCAGAATCTGATTCTATGATTTCTCAGCTGTCCAAAACGCTATTATCTTAGGATTCCATTGTCCATTGTACCAATAATTAGTTTATTGATCACTAAAACGTGATCGCATTACGTACATAAATATACAAGACCCGGTGCAGACGAGCGATTTTTTAACATTGCATTCTGACTGCGTCATACGTCTTTCTTTGTTTCTCCAGTTAAAGACAACGAAGATTGTCATAGCGAGAACGCAGCGTTAAAAAGTTGCTGTCTGCACTGGGCCTAATACCCTTTTAATAAAAAGTAAATGAGTATTCTCAAAATTTATCGCAATTTAAAACCTGCAATATAATATATTTCTAGCGTATGATTAATGTAAATAAACTGTTGTTTGTATTATTAACTATCGATCTAAAACTATCCATTATCTCACTTCAATTTAAGTTTCAATGAAACTGGTCTACCTTGATCTTTCAAGTTAATAGAAAAATTCCATTGTACATATCATCTTTATTGTGTGATACGCGTGAAATTGTATATTTGAGAGATACTAATGCGTATAATGTGATATATTGATCTGTTCCATCATTGGAATTTTTGTCACATATATGATTAATATATAATTAAAAAATATTGTATAACTATAAAATTACAGATGTTTGAAATATATTTGAACATATTATAGAGTGATATAATTTAAACAAAAATTAATGTCATCGAAATATAAAGTAGAAGTTATGTGTCTGCATTAATTTTTTCATGAATACAGCGGACATTGAAAATATGTGTATGTCCGGGTTGGCATTTTTCTTCTCCGACATGTATAAGCAATTCTCTTAGGTGAAAGCTTTTTTTAAAATAAAGACCATAGCAAAGGATAATTGACAATAATTAAAAGGAAATCTTTGAACATTATATATATTACACATACATGTTCAAATATTTATATAATAAGATATATATATATATATACTAATAAATACGCAATTGTTGAATTCAATTTTTAAAAACACATAGTATTCGTTCGTATAATTATTTTTAAATAATATAGTTATTTTCTATGAAGTATAAGACAAATTTTTAATCATAGTATAATTAGAAGCAACAATTAAAGGATTGCTAGTACTACTACGAACGATTTTATTGCATCAACCATAATACTGTCATAAAAATTAACTTCAAGTTAATGAATAAAATAAATTAATAGAATTTTGTAACTATTTCGACTAGTGTAATATGTAATAAAACAAAACGGTGAAATTATAAACAAAATCTATCAGTCACGGTATAAAGCGAACAGAATCATTCGTTCTCAAACATCAAAACCAAAATCGAGAACCAACACCTATATATTTTTGTTTGAAAGCAAGAAGTTTAATTTATAGCAAAGAATGATCGGTACGGCTGACTTCTGATTATCCTCACCTATAAATCCTATAATTCAATAGCGCCTATAACATCTTACAAGTGAATGATTTTCCAGTTATCGGCAAGGAATCACTTTAGTAAATTGCATGGCGGAATCCAACGTGAAAATATGCGAAATTTCCCCGACCTTCTTCCTTTCTCTTGTGATGGAAAGATAGAAGAGATAAGATACAAGAGTAAGATAATGATACGTGTATCTAATGATTCAATTAGCAGGCTTCGTAACAACATCGACGCTTACTGAGCATTAATTCATGGTCGACGGTTTAAGAAACGGTATTACCTACTAGCGATCATTAGTCCTAAACAGTGGATGATTATAGCGCATGAGAATATATATTATATATTTACATATCTATTTTTTTTATACTAGCTTATTTATATTTTTAGTTTATTTTCAATATTTGATTATAGATAGATCGAAGCGATAGCGATAGATCGAAGTATATAGATTAGTTTTATTAATATTACGAAGTTTTAGAACTGTCTCTTAATATTTAAATCATGAATAAAAGTTTCCTTTTACAATAAACTTAATATTGATAAAAATTACGTCATTGAACTTTGTCAATAAAATTAATATTTTATTTTATATTTAAATAAAAATTATTAGTTTGTTATATAATTGAAATAATATAAATGAAATGAGAGTATAATGAAAGTCGAATATTGTCAAAGTTTTATTCAATATTTTGTATATTAGTTTTTTATTAATCAATGTTACATATAATTTCTAGTTTGATAAAATTAAACGACAGACTAAATGTTTTAATTACAGAAATTATATTTATCAGTTTAGAATGTCGATAGCAACATTCTATTATTATAATTGTAATCGTATTTATTGCACCACCTGTATATTATTCAATAATTTTCGGATATGTAGTACATATATTAGAAACATTCTATTATATCCTTAATATGAATAATAATAAATTGAAGAATGCGATAGGGCGATGTTTTAGAGATGCCCAAGCAAATGAAAATTAATGAACGCGTATCAAATTCGCATATACATGTATAATTTACAAATCGATCTTTTCATGTTTTATAATGAAAAAGTTTCATTAGTTCAATATTTTAAAGATATAGAAAGATAGGCTATTTTTTCTATGTATGTATAATGATTTCCTTCTTCTGAAAAAGAAAAGATTATTTAATAGAATTGCCTAGAAATTATTTTCTATTTGTTAATGTAATTGTTACTTGCTTGCTAAATTTGGAAATGGAAACTTCAATCTTAAAGATCAAGAATGTCGTGAAAGGCAAAATATAAATATAAAATAACGCACACTATATACATATATTGTACTATATGAGAATTAGTGAGAAGATTATAGAGAGAAATTGATTAAGTTACATAGATAAACGATAGAAGAAGATGCGAATATCTTACTAGATAAACAAATAAGTATATTGAAATACGTAGCTTCCTTATTCATCTACAATTCGTATGAATTGTTCGAGTGACCCAACATATGTATAACGATTGTTGTTTTTAAAAAAGGATTCGGGCGTATGCCTGTCTATAAGAATTCACTTGTTTCGTCATTCGCGAGTGTTCACGCATCGTCGCGTGAATAAAAGTTCACACAAATTTGTGTCTGCTGTGATCATCCTTAGAGCGGCTGCTAGCATCACGACGCGACGGCACACTGTGTCGATAAATTTTATAGGTCGAACGGCGCCCGGACAAATGAGCAATAAACATAAACTGCGCTCTGCAGCTTCTGTTATTGCGGTCGTTGCATTACAATGCCGAGTCGCGACACCAGTGCACGCGGCGCTTCTTTATTTCGAGCACCGAGCCGCACCGCACCGCACCGCACCAAGCGGCGCCGTGTTATAGCGGTATTGAAGTCACTGCACCGTGAGAATACAGTTACGTGGTATTCTTGTGAATAATGCTGACCATTAGTGCGTACGGGGGAGAACGTAATGCCATCAGAACTTTCAATAAGTCTTTTACCACGAAGCACACACACGGGGAAGAGACATTTATGCTTTTAAATTTGCTACTGTATAAAGGTAGCTGATCGATTAGATATTGTTCTTACATCTTAACGAATTTTTATCAATTTATAAACACCGAAATTAGATTCCTAAGGAATCTAATTTAAATTTATTGTACTTTTTGTGTCCCAGATGTGAACATTTTTATTTGATTTCGTTTTCACTCATTTAAAACTAAGAAACGAAAGAATCGTAATTCAAGAATGTTTTGATTTGGAATCAAAATTTTCTTTGAAATATCTCGGGTATCACATTCTATGCTTTAATATGTATAATATAATATAATAATATTGTCATTCAGAATAAGGAATGCAAGAAGAATTCGTGTATTTTATCGGTTGTCACAATTAGAGTGCTAAAGACACGCTAAGAGGCAATAAGATATTTGAATTTGAATTTGAAATAATAAAATACGATACATTGGAGGAAAAAAATTCGTCCATGATTAATAGTTTATTAGTTTTTAATATTTTATTAATTTAGTAGGTATAAGGGAAAAAGTTGATTAAATATTAAAATATTAAAGCTACATTTCAAATTTTATAGCAGACAGTAAGGTTCTTGCCTTGACGTTTTAGGAATTATATGGAATTTATAAATATGTTTGACTGTATAGGATAGAAAAATAGTTATTTTGTCGGTTTCGAAGCGTTGTGAAGAAAAAACTGGTTAAGAACTGAAACTTTTTGTTTTTATCTGAGATGGTTTTTAGAGAAAATATTAGCTGTTTATAATGATGTAACTGAATTTATGTTATAGGCTTCTTACTATTTATTTTTTTTTTTTTTTACTTAGTCCGTGCCTTTCGGCTTTGGACGAGTTTTCGGTTTTACATCTTTTTTTTACCTATCACGCTTTTTACATTTTCTCCTTCTTATGGCGTTATCGCCTTATTGCCTCCTCCCTTATATCTATCTAACTAAACTCTAAACTCTTTTCATTGTCTATATCTATCTAAACTCTTTTCTTATGTATCTATCTCTCGTCTTATCCACTCTATTATATTGCACTCCGTTGTATAATCAATCTCTAAGACTATTGCAACTTTTGGGCTTTTGCCTGTTTGCTGTGCTTCCTTATTGTCGTTCTTCTCCGTCTTGTATTGCCCTTCTCTTCTCCATTATTCCTTCTCTCGTCTCGTTTAATATTTTTTCCGTTTCCTTTGGCCCTCCCGTTATTTCGCATTCTTCTATTACGTGTCTCAGGTCTTCTTCTTTCCTTTTACATAGTCTGCATCTTTTTTCTCCCTCTTCTTTCCAGTATTCCCTTACTTTGGTCTCGTTTCCACATCTGAATCTTGCTAGTATTTTTCTGTCCTTCCGCTTCATCCTCGCTTCTAAGTATTTTGGTAACTCTTCTTTGGCAATTTTTCTATAACGTTTATTATATTTTGACTCCCTTATCCTTTTCCCCCTCTCTTATGCTTCGCTCTTTCTCCTTTCTTCTATAATTTGGTCTACTTTTCCCTTCTTGGCCATTTCCCCAGTTTCTCTCTCTTTCCTTTATGCACTCCTTTACTAGTTCCTTTTTTGACTCTATGGCTTTCCCTTCATACCTTGTTGCTCTTCTTAGTGCTTTTTCTTTGATTTCTGTTAGTTTGCATTCCTCTATCAATATATAGTTCGGTGTTGTCATATCCAAACCTAAGATTCATTTCACATATCTTCTTTTTATTCTATCCAACCTTTCTTTTATATTCCAGTCCCATATTTTTGCTCCAAACAGCGCCACGCTCTCTACCAGTGCTCCAAACATCTTCATTCTCCTCTTGTAGTCCTGTTTGAAAATTCTTTCTCCCACGCTCCATGTTTTCTTCATTGCTATTGTCGTTCTCTTTTTCCTGTCTTGTATGTGTTTCTCATCACTGCCGTTTTTCCGTAGTACGTACCCTAGGTATCTTATCTCTTCCACTTCTTCTAATTCTCGCTCTCCCCATTTCCATTTTCTTTGTCTCCTCTTGTTCTTTCTTTTTTCGAAAACTACCATTTTGGTCTTTTGCGTGCTCAGTTCCAATTCGGTTTCCTTTAAAAATGTTTCAAACCTCTTTAGCATTTCCTTTAATTCCTCTTCCCTATCAGCCATCGGCACAATATCGTCTGGATATGTCAGTGACCATACCTTCCTTTCTCCTACCACTATGCCCCCGACTTGTCCTTTCCTTAATTCTTCTTCCAGCCCCGCCACGTAGATGTTGAATGACGTCGGGCTCAACGGGCATCCTTGTCCGACTCCTCTCACTGTCCAAAATTCTTTTGTGTTTTTATTCTGGATTCTCACCACATTCTTTGTTTCTGCGTACAGCTCTTTCGAATTAGTTTCTCGTTAATCCCCATTTTTCTCATTTTCTCCACCAATTTCTCTCTGTTTAGCCTGTCGAACGCCGCTTTTAAGTCTGCAAAGCAGGCATATAGTTTCCCTTTTTCTCTACTCAACTGTTTATCTATTATGTCGTTTATCACGAATATTGCGTCAGGCTTCTTACTATACACACGTATATAATGAAAAAAAGTTTATTCTCTTTAGAAAGCGTTGAGCTTTCAAATTATAAATTAAAAATGTTTAATATAATAATATTTAATACTTAATATTTATTGTATGATTAAAATTAAAATATATATGATTATTAACACTTTCACGTCCGGTGGCACCAATGTACGGTCAAGTGCAGGCTAAATATTAGTATCCTGAGACAGCACATTGGTGTCACCCGCAATCGTCTCTGTATGTAAAGCTTACGAACGTGACATTTTTTACCAAAAAACGCCGCTTACTGATTAAAGTTATTAGTAAATTTATACAGACGGCAAAGTGTTAATACTATAATATTTTCATTTAGTCATAAAATGACACTGAGATAAAAAAATTAACAAAAATTTTCTTACCGTGTTTTTCTCTTGTGGTTTTCATTGGAACAAAGTTTTTACAGAATTTAATGAATTTCTTTAAATTAATTTTGATTTCAGTCATTAGTTTCATGCGTAATTACCGGTTATGTTTAACGCGTCAGAAATAGCGAACGGTTTGCACCAGCACCTTGACATTTCGACGAAAAGTTAACGTGTTTCAGATTTATTATGTAACTAAATATATATATATATATATATATATATATATATATATATATATATATATTTATAAGACTGGAATATTGACAACATTTACGCAGAAAAGGGGAAAGAGCGTATCATCGTCTACAATCTACAGCCTTGATAAAAGATCTTCCAATATCGATTACCATATATCTTTTTGAATCTGATATCTCACGGAATCTAATTTTTCACACCTTAATACAAGGCTAGCGTATCTACCGCCTATTACAAACATTGGCAAATGAAACATTTTGCATTTTTGCAATCGTTTAGGCGAATGAAAAGAATCATCAGAGATAGTGTTCACAAACTTTAACGATTCCATGCTTTGAGTTACGAGCAAATTTATTAGTCATGTACGACTATTCCGTCTTCCTCGAATCGAGATTCCAATCCACGAATCCTTCGTACAATCATCTTGCTTCACTCTAATTAAGCAAGTAAGTAAGGCCACCATTTCCTGCCATTACCATTTGATCTTCTTCCTTTCCATTTTTCTTCCTCTATCATCGTCGTTACTAAGTTACTTATTTTTAACGTTAACTGATCGACAATTTACGATATTACGATATTTGTTACGGTTCTCGTATGAACGAACGTCATCTGATGATGCTTATTAAATATATAGGTCGTTTAATACTTCTTCGTCCAAATCTTGCTAATGCGTTCTATAAGTAAGAATAAAACTAAAATGTTATGTAATAAAAAATCCATAAGCTTTTTACTTAGAAGTTATAACAGAAATGTGAAATGTAAAGAGCACGATAATACCTAATGAACACTATTTCTATCGATAGATTATAAATTTAGTTTTATTTATGGTCACCCCAAAGAAAAAGTGTATAATACAGAAATATTTACGTGAAATGAACTAATTACGAGAATTAATATGTGAAAAAATTACAAAAAATCACGAACAAACTCAACTTACGTTAAATACAATGGTACAAGTAATACCGACACCAGATCGATAAAAGCGAACGACGCTTTGAATTGGAATCAAAGGTAAAGCGTTTACGTCACTTTCGATATTTCTGTTATAACTTCTCGATGAAAAATTTATTTGGTTAATTACGTAAATCGATCAAGGCAAACCTCATCGATTTTAATGATCTTGAAGTATGTAGTTACGGTCAACATACTGAACAACATTTTCCATATAACTTCCGCTCGGTTTTAGTTTTCAAGCACTTTATGTTTAATATTATGTAGCAGTAGTAAGTCATAAAGCAATTTATATTTAACGTTATATTTAGATATTATTTAACAATTTATTTTATAAATTTTCGTTGTGCAAACAATTTCTTAGCGATCATAACTATATACGTTACAGTTTTGAACGGTTGAAGATCAGAATAAAGTACAACATTCCATATATCAATTAATTCATCGAAAATTATTTCACGGCAGCGGCCTACTAGGATATTACTCTACCCTAATATGTTACAGTCCATTGATTTTTCCTTTTTGTTTATACAATATTAAAAATGTTATCTCTTTCATCGATGGGTAGATTGGGTTATATAAACAGGCGGCTAGAATGAAATGTAATCCTAATCTAAATTTGGTTGAAGTTTTTTGAAAAAATCTTTGAAAATAAGACGAAGTAGCAGTGATGTATAGATAAAGGTTATTGAGAATATTAATTTTGACGACATATTTCAAGGTTGTTAATTCAAGGCCTGGGCGGTCAGACCATAAGGGACGTCGCGCTGACCATCTTACGCGACGTAACAATCTGTAATGAAAATATCCTGCAGGAGATAAAAACAATTTTATACTAATAAGACTTATATCTATATTAACATTCTAGTACTCTAAATCATTTTTTTTTAAATTTGTGTTTTGCCAAGTAAAAAATCTCGTTTTATCATAACATATATATATTTTTACGTACGAGTATATAAATATACGACTAACAAAATTTGTATTTTTTACATTAATATTCCAATCTAAATGAAACTAATAAAATAGTCAGAACTTCTTCAAACTTCTTTTATATAAAATCAAAAGGTTTGCTTTTTAGTGTATTTCTATACTAATAAACGCCTATATACTAATATTTTATGATAAAATAAACTTTAATAAAATAATCCAAAATTCTTTAAAGTTGTCTTTTTGCGAATCAGGAAAACTCGTTGTTTCGCCGTATCTTTATGTTCATAAAACTCATATGTATGTTATGTACATTAATATTCTATTCTAAGTAAAATTCAAATAAAGTACTCTAAAGTTACTCAGTTTTCCTTTATGCAAACAAGGAAAATTTGTTTTATTACATTTTTTGTATCATCTCTGTGAAAGTGTAACTGGTGTACATGTACATATACATATGTATAAATAGTTAGATTGATAGGGTATGTTATACATTGCAGGAATCTAGCAAGAATGGATATATTTCTCCTTTAATGTGTAATTGATTAAAACTACATCGAAGTTGCGAAGTTATCTACTGTAAGGAAACAGGCTAATAACAAGGACTTTCTCTTATTCATACGAAAGCTCATTGGTATGCTTACGCGGAACAAATGCCGAGCCTTTGGAATGGCGAACAGTGTGCCGTAACATTAACGAATAATTACTGAGATCACGGCTTGTTAATGACCTAACGGAACTGTGTTACTTAATTTTGTTGTTTCCACATTCAATGGAAAGAAACATTATTTCAGACAAAAATGTTGAAGAATATTCGCGAAAGATAAAAATTAAAGTCCTGTAGTTTAAACTGTCAAGCTTATTAATATTGTTAATTGAGACAAAATTACGTATTATTTTAGGTACGTACTGCAGTACATTTTTTAAAGATAAAATATGCTTCGCAAATACAATTCTATTTAATAATGTATCCATAATCCTGTGCTGTGCATGCAAATGTAGGAATAATAGTTGTTGATCCAAGAACAATGAATTAATAAATAGGAATTATAAAGAAAGAAATATATGATAAATAAATAAATAATAACGCGCGTTTCAAAAATATAATTTTAAGTAAATTGGAAGTAAATAAACTAATCAAGCGGATATGAAGTGAGAATATAATACCTAGCTTGTTTTAGGACAAAACATAGTTTTTCTTACCAAATTTTCCTTTGAAAACAACGTTATTAAGTAATAAATAATTTGAAATTATTAAAAGCATATACAATTTTAAAATGCATATATGTACGATAATTATAATTATATTTTAGCAGATTTCGTTTCAACTAAAATTGTCTATAATTTTCTCATAGAAACATATTCCATTTCCACATTATTAGTCATTATCTACCTTAAATTAATTAAAAAGTCCTCATAAAAAAACATAATAATAATATAAGACTTTAGTTTTATTGATGTTTTGTCAGTGAGTCAGTCATATCTTATCATTTTAAGAACTACATATAAAAGCACCATTTTGTGTAATTAGTTTATAATATATGTATATTCAGTAATCGAATAAACGGTGACATAGCCTTTTCAATACGTTCTGAAAGACCAGAATCGATTGCTTCGAGTCTAAATTGGATGCTGAAACATACAAGAGATAATTTTATTTCACCAAATCTTTCAGTTTTCTGTACATATTGATTTCATATTTCTATAATAAATTCATAATTTGACCAACTTTTAAATAAATGTATCGATTATCGATGATCTAATTTTGATTCTAAAAGGTTCTAAAATCACATTCTATATAATAACGATATTTATTAAACAATATGAATTACAAGAATTACGAGAATATTTCTCATATAAAATTTTGCGATATTATTTAACAATTGCATTTTTATATAATATTTTCTGAAAATATATTACATAAAATATTGCATCGTTTTTATTGTAATGGCAATTGATATATGGAAATAATAAAGTAGACTAATTTAATTTATAAATTTCGAAATTAATGTAATGCCTCACCTAAATTGTTAAAAAATGCATTTATTTTTTAATTATTGTAAGAATCATATTAAAACTTTAAAAGTGCTCGCTGTAAATTTTTTTTAGCGATGTTCAGTGCAAGTTTGTATTAAAAGATTTCTAAACGTAATAATCGTTTTTAGGATTAAGCGAATATCGCATATCTTGAGTGGATTATTTTTCCAGGATTTTGAACATGGCTGGGAGAAGAGATAAACGTCGATAGTTCACCGACGTAATTGATGGTTTCCTTGATTCTGGTATTAACATGGTTTTTACACATTTTCATCCTGTAGACAAATAACCGAGTCTTAACATAGCGTTGTACAAGTTAGTTAGGTATTTAATTGCTTTGCCTGGTAGTTAGATGTCCGGTAGCTATCGTAAGAGCTTGCCAGTTATCAGGTCTATTCCTGATGCTTTCCCAGTACTAAGTTTGTTGATTAAGTCTTTGCTGTTCTTACCGTGGCCGATTTTATTTCGAATTGATACTGATAATTTAGCTATTCATTGTTTATGTAAAACGATCGCATTTAAGGCTGTGCTCTTTTTACAATTTTTGCTAAGTTTCTATCGTTCCAACAAGGAATGTTTGTTTCTGTTCTTCTCAGGTTCTAGGTGATTCTCCCACTTGGCTTCAATCCATTTGTTCTAGATAGTACTGGAATTTTTCCTTTCGGAAGGCGTGCATATTTTCATATTTGTCGCGTCAAGTAATATATTCTTTTGTTTTGATTTGTTCAGTTTCGTGCACTGGTTGTTTCGTGCATAGCATGTTTTCGTACGCAGTCGTTTGAAGTAGGATCGTGAAATCCTCGTGTGCAGTGTCCACAGCCTCGGTACTCAAGGTGATGCAATTGAACGTGGATTAAATCGTGTCTACCCAACCTTCCCAATTGGTTAGTTTGGTGGTTAACACAGTGGGTCATTTGCAGGTGTTTTCGACCGTTCGTGGAGAGACGCGATCGCGAGATAGCGCGTCAACGAGAGTCGTAAATTCCCGTTACGATTAGATAATCGACGCCACGAACTAATCGATCCCCTTATTTCTGTTAGGATAATAGGGGTGGTTCAATTGAGTATACACTGAATTAACACGTATAAGTTATAGTTAATTTAAACAATTTGTTGACTAGACAGATATAAATTCATAGAGTATAGTTAGGTTTCCATTGGTAGACAAGGTTACAGTGTAGACTACGCGACGTAAGCTTAGATGGTGACGGATTAAAAAATGTAATATGACTGACTAAGGACACGAAAAGAGCTGATTTGTTAAGGACAAGTTTTCGTTAAGAGAGTGAGGAAAATAGTCTTCGCTGTCAATTGGCTAATTTTCTAGGTTGGTGGGCGAGGAAGGATGCTAACCGCCCCTGAGAGAAAGTTGCTAGTGGGAAACATCATACGTGAGAAAAACCAACTTTCCCGTGTCAACCCGTAATGGACAATAAACTTTAGAAAACAATAGAAAACAATCGAAGGACCTTAACTAGAAAATTCCTGAGATTGGTGGGTCCTTAAGACCATTGAGGATACGCAGTAAGGATGTGTAGATATCTGGCTACCATCTTGCCCGCGATGTGTAGCCTGGGTCTAGGTAGAGAGTCACCAGACGTAACGGCGGGATAGTCATGAGTTCTATCAATACCGGTAAATAATCAGATGAAATGTCTTTCACTGGCTCAATTTTAAATATTAGTGGTTTATAGTTTGTTATTGCGAGGTTTAGTACATCGGATGTAGCAGCTTTACCCTAAAAGGTGGCTTGTTTTTGTGAAATTACTTGTAAATTCTATGATCTTATAATGTTTCTAATTTCCTACTCTCTTGGTGATACTAGTCTGGAGTCCCAGTGCGTGTTTGGTATTGAAGTTGCCGATGATTATACAAATTTCTCATGCCGCGGTAAGAGGGATACAAAACTTTGTGTTGTGATTTTGTTCACGAGGTGATTGTTATTTGAGTGCTATTTATTCTAACTACAATGCATGTTGTTTGAGTCTTATTAGTCTGTACGCCATTAATCGGTGGATAATTCGGCGATTAAACGACTTTATCTGTAAGCGAATTTCTGTTGGAAATGTATATAGAGCCTCTTACGAAGAAATCACCTGGTAATGCCCTACTTCGTGTCAGAATGGTGCCACAGGTTTACAACCAAAGACAGACTGCGACCCAAACGGCGTTTCTCAGCGCTGCACCTCTGCGCTGCTACCCCATTTACCATTTGTCGCAACTATTGTATTAAAGGGCTGACTCGTCCGGCTGAGGTAGACGAAACACTAGGTAGACGTTTAAAGCAAAGTTACGGCTATTAATCTAACATGATTACATTTTAGACAAGAAATGTTGCCTTTTTCCTTTTTTTCTTATAAATTTAAGATAGTTTTAGTAAACGTAGTTTGATCGTCTGTAACATTTAGATCATAAAACTTCGTGAATGTTTCTGAATCTTTGGTTCATCCTGCAGTTGGTCTTATCGCGTTTATACAAACGCCCATTTGTTTTACTGCGAATGCCGACAAAATATTCCGTACCTATTCGCCTGCTACATAAAACATTTTTTATTAATCTACTGAGCGTTTGAGTACTCGTTGATTTACACACTGATTCTTTAGATGTGGTAAAGAGCGCGCCTTCATTCTTATATACCTCCTTTGTCCTTTTAAAATAATGTAGGAGTGTTTCAGTAACGCATATCTTTTCATTTTCATAAGATGGCAACATTAACAATGGTTGATTTCGTATTGGTTACAAAATTTTTGTTAAAGCTAGAATTTTTATCTCGAATGAAATCGCGATTCTCCTTTTTTTGAAATTTGATTCGATCGCACGTTGCCATTATATATAGTCATTTTATTTATTTATTTATTTATTTTATACAGTTCAGAATTCTTTGTTCGTAAGCCTAATCTCCGAACTTCTGACTGTTGGGAAAAAGAGCGAATGGGGCGATCAGATGGTCACCTGCTTGTATTAGGTTATCCGAAAAGTTTCTTTTGTGTTATAAGGAAATAATAGACGCACAATGTTTTTTGTTTTATATTAGTTTATTGAATTATGTACGAACATAATAATAAAAATAGAACGAAATGGATCATACATAATTCAATAAAATAATATAAAACAGAAATTGTTCATCTATTATCACCTTATGAAACGAAAGAAACTTCTCGGACCACCTAATACAAGAAACAGTTAAGAGTACCACTCTATTTGTACGATTCGATTCCTATACATCCCAAGCACAATAAAAAGCAATTTGAAAGCAACAAACATAAATAAGTTTACGCCTTTTTCTATCTGGATGTTCTCGTTTCTTCGTTTTCTTTAGATTCCTCTGCAATCGATATAACAGATTCCTCAACCAGCTCTCCTTTTCTTCTTCGCCCGAAAGAAAGCAACGTTTCCTTCTATTAAAATAATCTTTATTTTGTCTACAAATTCCGTGTGGCTTCATTCATACAAAATGGAAGAATGAGATAAGCAGAGGTGCAGCGCTGAGAAGCGCTGTTTCAGGCGCATTCCTCTTTTTACTGTAAACCTGCGGCACTAATTCAGCTCGAAGTAGGGCACTACCGAGTGATCTCGAGAAAGAGGTACGAAATACAATACTGTTTTTTACGAGGATGGTGGTGTCTTCACGTATTCTACGAGTTGCAGAAGGAATTGTATTTTGGTATCTATGTACTCTGTAAAAAGATCTATCCGTTTCGTATGGTTTTTATAGCGTGCATATACGAATGTCGTGGAGTGAGGAAAGCCTCAAGAACTCAAGTTCATCAATTTTTATTTAGAGAGCACTGTAGTTCCATGTTATCAGTTTAAATTTGTCCATTACTGATTACTAGCTTGGTTCTACTAGGAGTTCCACGACACATTGTTTGTTCCACAAATAAGTATATTTTGTTGAACAATTTTTCAGCCAATGCATTGAAATTGTTATTCATATCTTCGTTTTGTTCAACCTTTGATTTTTAATAATATCCACATATTAGCTCATCCCATAAGTTCGTGCCGACTTTTGTGTATACATTTCATGTGTCGATTTATAAACATACGGCGATAAGGAATCAATGCGCTTGAGCTTAGCTGATCGAGAACAGGCTAGAGCAGATTTTCGTGGGTATAAGATCGTAATATAGCGAACACAGTGACTTCTAACAGTAAAAAATCATGAGTGAAATGCGTATCCATTTTCGACATCTCACGTTATATGAATTTCGGAAAGGAAGTTCTGTAACAATTGTCACGAAAAACATACGTGTTGTTTATGGAGAAAATGCATTTTCATCTCGCACCTGTAGGAAGTGCTTCCAACGTTTTAGAGCTGGGAATTTCTGTTTAGAAGACGAGGAACGCTCCGGGCGTCCTCCTCGGACGGACGAAGATAAAATTCGGGATCTTGTTGAAAAATCACGAAATTTGATAGTTCAAGAGATGTCAAATGTTTTGAAAATACCTAAGACAACGATGCATAGGTGTTTAAAAAAATGGGGATGGTGTCAAAGTTGAACGTTTGGGTGCCCCATGAACTTACGGAACGGAACCGTCTTGAACGAACGACAGCGTGCATGCCGTTACTTGCGCGTAATAAACACGAGCCATTCCTTAAACGCCTGGTAACTGGTGATGAAAAGTGGATGCTTTACGAAAACCCTGAACGGAAACGTAGCTGGTCCCAACGAAACTCTATTTTGAACTTTTATCTAGCGGTGATACCATTAATTCAGACAAATATTGCACTCAGTTAGAAAAATTAAGGGAAGCACTAGCTGAAAAACGACCAAGTTTAGCGAATAGGAACAACGTTATCTTCCATCGCGACAACGCTAGACCGCGTGTCGCGAAAAGCGTTACAAAAAAATTGTCCGAATTTAATTGGGAAATTTTACCACATCCCCCATATTCCCCGGACATTGCCCCATCTGATTACCACCTGTTCAGTGCATTACAACACTTTTTAGTAGGTAAAAAATTTGAAAATATCGACATTCTCAAAAATAGTTTAGAAAATTATTTTAAAGAAAAACAAGAGAACTTTTATCGAGACGGAATAATGGCCCTACCAGAAAAATGGGAAGAAGTTGTACAACGAGAGGGGGATTACATTTTTTCATGAAACTGAAAGGTATGTAAACAATCTTAACGTATATAACCGCTCGAAAAACGGCACGAACTTAAGGGATGACCTAATACAATTTGTTAAAACTTGTAAGTGGGTAATTTATTGTGTAGTTACTGTTTCTCGCTTTTCTATTGGGTGTATATAAATTATTTGTTTGTTTTCGAGGCCACGTTTTGAGCCTTTGCCTGGTTATCTCCGCGATTAGTACTTCCCGTAGTTTATAGTTTCTACAATTAATCGGATGAACTTCTTTGCAGTTGCTGCAAGTAAGTTTATCTAATCTGTTTACACAGTTTTTAGAAAGCTTGTTTTGCACACTTTATGCATTTATATCCTCTATTTCAATAATTGCTTGTATGACTAGGCAGTTCAATTTGTATTATTGTGTGAAGCAACCTCGGAATATTGAAGATTTCCGTGTTATTTTTAGCTGATTGAAGTTCTATCGAAAACATCGAAGAAGCTTGGTTAGTTCTTTTGCTGATTATATTATTCACGTGTAACGTTGTATATCCATAGAGCTGTAGTTCATGCTTGATTTGATAAATAGGGGTGATGTAGTGCAAAGCTTTAATCGCTGCCTCGTATCTTCTTCCTTCTTTCGGTTGAAATGTGTAACAGCTTACGTTTAGGCCTTTAGGAATTTTGATAGCTTTGCGGGAAATGTTCATAGATGACATTTGGATTTCTGTTTCTTGGTTAGTGGTTTTAAGGATGTATATATTTTCGATGTACTTGTTTAGAACTTCGATTAATGGATAAATGACATCGATAAGGATGAATATCGAAGAAGGAAATGTGGTTGGTTCGTTAGTTGAGGGTGAAGTGGTTTTGCCAGTGTTTGGACATGCGTCTTGCAAAGCATCGTATCTATTGATGAGCAGCATATTGGAATTTATTAGCTATTTTTTGGATACTAGTGTCTGTGTAGATGTTGTAGGTAGGAAGTTCAAAACTCATTATTATTAGTCATTTTCCTCTTTTTAGTCCTTTTGTCGGATGTTCCAGATATTATGGATATTTTTCTGTTCGTTACATTTCAATGTTGCTTATAGTATGATTAATTTCTTGTGAGATATATTTGTTTTTGCTATTTTCAAGAGACAGTTTTGTGAATTTTCCGTTTGGACATCTCTGTCTTACTCGCGGTTATTCTTCAAGAAAGTATTCACTGGTTGAAGTGTTCCACTATTACGTATCGTTACTTTCTATTTACTAACCACACAGGTGATATTTATGTATATGTACTTACATGTGTATGTATTTATGCGTGTGTGCGCGCCTATATTTATGCTCTCTCCGGAGGTAAATTAGGAACACACATAAAATCACTTATTTTCGTTAAATATTTAATATACAAACAGTTGAAGCGTTACAAAGCACTATATTCGTATCATACAAATTTGTATAATCATTCCCGTAAATGCAATGTTAGATTTTTTGTAGGTGAATTCTTTCGAAAATTGTAATTATATCTCTCAATAATTAGGATACATAATATATCAAAAACAAGAAGCATAAACCAAACATCGAAGAAATATACAGATATATGACAACATAAAAGAATACGAAACAGAAAGTAATGAATTTTGAAATAAAATTACTTTAAAAATTCTATCTAAACACAAATCAAAGAAAAATGATGAAACAAATGTAACATGAAACATGTAAAATGAAATACGATCTAAAAGTGTACAAAAATAAAAGTTCGAAAAAAATCAACGAAACGAAAATAAAATCAGCTTACAGAAAGCTGGCTATTTTTGCGATAATAAAATGTCTCGCGATGCATGGACATGAGAAATACACTTTCTATTTTTATCATGTTTGTATATTTAATATCACGGCATCTGATCTGATTGTGTACTCGTACGATTGTAAATACATTGTCACAACTTTCTATTGCGACGAACATACGAAATATTCTGTTCTGGTAGCGACCTAACACTTTCGCGACTGATAACGTAGCGACACGTCTTTTGATTTTTAATAAGCCGGAAGTGACTAACGTAGTACGTAAGGATGTACTTACCTCAAGTGGTAATTATTTTCATTTGAATATTTTCAATTCACGATACAAAAGCATTAATTTTCGATTCTTATATTTAATTTTATCTAGCTAAAAGTTATAAATATTATGAAGGTAAACTACTATTATCGGTTTCACATTGCACTAAAATAATTTCGATTGGAAAATTTTATAATTATTTGCTGAAAGGGCAAATATCCCTAAAAATAAGAAAGAGAGTAAGAGAAACGAATAGCTTTTGAGATAAAAATCCGTAAATATAGTCTGTTTTCGTGAAAGTAGTTAAAACTTGCATTTAAAGGTTCTTATTTCTAAGCATATCGGGGATCAGAAAAATGATGAGTTGAACCTCCTCCGTGAATTTTCTACAAGCTACATTATACGTGAATCTTAATAAATTGCTAATATTAGGACCAAGAGCTGACCAATTTGTTATAGAATGATATACTAGAAAAATCTGTTAATAAATTTAGTAAAGATAAAAAATAATAACCTATGTATGTAATCTTTTATTTTGCTCCCTTTCATAACCAACGAATATTGGAAGTAATGTCAAACTTCTGGATAAGATAATCTCAATGTCGTTGCATAAATCTTTAATGCAACAAAAATCGTCGATATAGGATCCAATTTTTAACTTGTGTTTAATTAAACTTGATTAATGCAATATTATTTTTAATTTATGAAATTTCCAGTATTATACATTATAGTATCCATAGCATATTTAACAATTTAGTTTTACTTTATGATAGGATAATATAATATTCTTCATGTACAATAGATCGTAATTTTTAATTATAAATGAAAAAATGAAAATATATTAAAACCTAAGACTTATGAAGTTTTAATTTATAAGAAGTTGAAAGAAGCTGATTTCTCTTATACTTCGGATAAATTTATGTAGAAAATGATATAAGAATGTTGGATTAATATATCATGAAATTCCAATAAATTCAGTATAAATATTGAATTTAAGTATTATTGTAGATAAAATACACTGTACAAGCCCTGCTACTGCACTACAACGGAGTGATAAATTAAAGAAGTTAAAAAGGTTAAATACCTAATATCTATAAACAAACGCATCAGACAGCAGTTAGTCGGTGTGTATCTTTCGTAATTAGTAATTAGTCGCGGCATCTGCGAGTGATTTCTGTAATCATTCATAGAGTCAAGTATCGTTTTAGTTAGTGAACAATCGTGAACAATCTCGTGCAGGTCTTTCAATTGCAAACAGCATCGACAAGCATTCGCGCAGTAGCGTGTCGTTAACCATTCGTGGCGATCATTCGTACATCGCGTCGCAGCAGTCGTATCGTATCGTATAATCATTCGGAACAATCATTCGTAAATCTCGTCTCAGCAGTCGGAGACAATTCAGAACCTTCTCGTTGTTCCGAGAAGTACAATCCTTGGTATCGTTGATTAATCATCGTATATTCAGCCACTACTCTCCCTCGCGAATCAATTACCCAAAGTTAATTCGGCGGTGTCATAAGTACAGTGTCATGGATATCGGATACACGCGTACGCGCAAATAATATATGCGTAATAATGACAAGAAGCTTTTTATATACAAATCAGAGTTTCTTTTATTCTCTATATGAGGTATTTGTGTCTGAAAATACTTAACGAAAAATCTTTTCATACAACGTTAAATAAGACGTTCAGCTGATATATCTTGTATATATGTATTTGCATATACATTTATGGACCTTTAAGTTTCCCACAAATTTGCAGAAATCCGTAATTTAGTTATGCCAGTCAAACATCGTGCTGCTCTTAATCGAATGAAAGTTGTGATTCTTTTAATTCCTAATAAACTGCTGCTAATTTTACGATGTCGAACACATAAATTACGTTATTTGTTAAACCTTCGGTGTATGAGGTCGAGCGTCGTTCGTGAGATACCATGATGCTACGATATAACGAATGATCATTCATCGTGCTAGCATTCTCGGTAGCATGAGATCCCGTTGCACGGAGTATCGGTATATTGCTACTCTTATTTGCGATTCGAGATTTCAATTGACAGCTCTGAACCAAGAGAGGGCCCTGACCTAGGATAATTGATCGTATGTTGTTCAAAGAGTGAGAGATTGATTTAAATTTATACACACATTCGGTGAAATAATGCCGAGTTATACGACTGTTCTGTAAGAACATATTATACTTTGATCATCTTGTTAGACAGAATGAATCATTGCATTTTCTTGTTACTTTTAACAATTATCGTATTTTTTGAAGTTACAGAGAAATTGAAATATGTTATTTCAAATAAGTGAGATTAGTTATGTTTCTTACTATTAAAGATCCAAAAATATATAAATCTTATATAAATTTTTTTACATTTTTTTAATACTTGGGGAAGTAATAGCGTATATACACTTAACAGGCATACTGTCTGATAGATATTTTTTAATTGATTATTATTTACAGCTGAACAACTGATTTTATTAAAATCAAGTTGAGCTTTTAAATTTCCTTAATTACTTCTTATATTAATAGACTTCTTTTTTCATTCTTAATTATTTTAAATTTTTATCATTGTTATATTTTTTGTCAATTTTTATAGAATTCTTATTATCAATAACAATAAAATGAGATATATATATGTCGGATTGGCGTTGAGGTTGGGGTTAGGGCCGAAGGCGGGTAAAGAATCTCCACTCGCGCTATCCATTGTATATCTGGGATGGTTATTAGCGCTGACACGGGTGACACAAAGTGAGCGGATAGTAGCGGCGAAGATATACTGGCGACAATGAGCCTAAGTTCGTCAGCGAATCCACGACCAACGGGATAACAGGTGCGATACTTCCAAGTCGAAATCGAGCGTACTCTACTTGTCAGTGGTACAAGAAGGACTTCTGTTCTCGGGGCAGTCGTTCCTCTCCAGATGCCAGATACTCGTCAACACAATCCTACCAGAAGAATGACTTCCCGTCACGTCGACGTTGCAGAGGAAAACTATGGTGGGTGTGTCTCTAAAGGCGCGAGGTCATTTGATTCGTCAAGGAAAACCTCCGCTCGGG
>JACXIT010000123.1:49671-90548 GCA_014737525.1 Bombus difficillimus | reverse complement strand
TAGTTTGTTAGTGTCTGTGGGCCAGTAAGTGGGTTCGTTTGTACTAATGTAGTTAAGTCTGTTGGTGTTTATGGATTTTAAGAGGTTTTTGCCTCTAACTGTGATAAGTCTGCTACCCCATAGTGTATGTTTAGCGTTGTAGTCTCCTCCAGCTATGAATCTATTGCCCA
The DNA here is from genome assembly GCA_014737525.1 of Bombus difficillimus. Classification (NCBI taxonomy): domain Eukaryota; kingdom Metazoa; phylum Arthropoda; class Insecta; order Hymenoptera; family Apidae; genus Bombus; species Bombus difficillimus. The sequence goes on along the minus strand of JACXIT010000123.1, from coordinate 90,378 downwards.
GGTCTTCGAGGAATTTGTCGAAGTTTTCTCTGGAAATAGAGTGTCTTGGAGGACAATAAACTGCCGATGTAGTGATTGGACCATGCCAGTCTTCTATCGCTACGTTAGTGGCTTGGAGGTAGTCCTTCTGGAATGGTGGAAGCACATAGTGTTTAATATTGGTCTTGATGAGAATTCCGGTGCCGCCGTGGGCTTTTCCACTGGGATGTTGGGTATGGTAAAAGTTATAACCGTTTATTTTCAGGTAGTTTCTGTCTGTGAAGTGTGTTTCGGATATGAGCATAATGTCAATATCTTGTTGTGTTAAGAAAAGTTCTAGTTCGTATTTATGCTGAGCTAGACCGTTGGTATTCCAGAGAGCTATGCGTCTCGGTTTTATTTTGCGTCGGGGTGTGTTAATTTGTCCACGATGATTGTAAGTAATGATAGCAAATTGTTAATTTGCTCTGTTTGTTTTACGATTAATTTTTCGAGTCTGTCGTAGTTACCCGTCTCTTGTGGACTGGGAAGACTAGTTTCTGGTTGAGCAGTTTGAATTATTGGCCTGCTTTGATTTCCTTGAAGTACCTGTGCGTACGAGATGGGGGGTAGTGAATTTTCTTGTAATTGGTGTTTGATGGGATAGGTCCTTGGATCTGGGTTTTGGGTACTTGTTATTGTATAGAGTCTTGTAGGCTGTGCAGCCTTTATAGTTCGCAGGATGCTCTCCTTGGCAGAGGATGCATCCTTAGCAGGGGTTTCCGGCGATTTTGAGCACTGGTCTGTGGGATGGGTGCCTGCACATTTAACGCAGCGGTGATTGCGGTTGCAATATTTTTGCGTGTGACCGTATCTTTGGCACCTTTTACATTGAACTATCTTCTTTTTTATAAAAGGTGGTTCGATTTTTACTACCGAATTCATTAGCCGATTTATGTTATAGGCTTCTTTGTTGTTCGGGTTTTGCCTTAAGTCGATAAAGAATAAAGATAGCGGGTTTTTGGTGATTCTGTGCCTTATGTTAGTGATGTTGTTTACCTCATGGCCAAGATTTAGGAGCTCGAGTTTCAATTCTTCTAGATTTGCTGAGTGGTGGATGTTGCGTAGTACTACTCGAAAAGGTCTTTCCTGTTTTAATTGGTAGGTGTGGAAATTTGCATTCAGAGATTTAAGTAGTTTTGTTAATTTCCGGTAGGAGTCTGGGTTAGCGGGCAGGATTTTAACCTGATTGTTTTTAATTTTAAGGGTGTAGTCCTCTTTGTTGATTTCCTTTTCTATGGATCTTGTCATAGTTTGGATGTCGATAACGTCATCAATGAAGATTGGTGGAGGGAGAGGAATTTTTTGTGTGTGATGGTTCGTTGGTGTTTCGACTACGTCCATCGAGTTGTCTGTGGATTCTAGTATTGAGTATCTGTTGTACGTGGTGATGTGACTTGTTGAAGGTTCAATCTGGCTAGTGTTTACATATTTTTTACCTGCGTCAATCTTACGTTTTTTGGTGCTGACGGGGTGATTTGCCTGGTGGGATATGTTGTCCTTTTGCCACGGAGGAGGTAGGACGGTGCGGTTGAAGTGTTGCACGTGGGGGCCTGTTCTTATTTCTTGGGCCATCTTCGAGCTAGTTAATTCAATTTGAAATAACTAGTCGAGAGGCTATGATTTGGTTTAGAGATTGGTGGTATTGGATTTTTCACGAGTAGGTTTAGAAAGCACTTGGTTTTTATTTTTCTCCTTCCTTTTTCCGGTTCGACTCACTTTCGACGGGGGGTCGTCAATTCTTTGTGAACTGCACTGGGCACTAGACACACGTCTGCACGCTTCGGCTGTCGAAAGAAGACTGACTGGTCCACTTGTATCCAAAACAGCTTGTCTAGTGCATTACACTGTATTGGTAGAATGTGATGGTGTGCTGAATTTTTCTAACTCGTCCATTTGCAAAGATTTTTTTTTTCTTGAATTTTCTTGCATGCATTTCGCAGATTTTAAAGTATCGGTATCCCGCAATCGTTGGTCTATTTTGTAAAATATCTTTGCGATGGGTATAGTCCTATTGGGATATTTTTCGGCGCATAAACTTTGCGTTATTGTGCTATTGTCGACCGCTCTACCATAGCAAAAGTTCATATCCGAAAGTTCTGCAAATGTATACATTTTATAATAAATGTAGCCAAAATATACCCAAGTAACACTTTAACTTAATATTTCCAGTTCTCTGAAAGTTCTTCTTCGACTGTTGGAACGATTCTGTTACTCAAAAACTGCTCTAGCCTCTTGCTTGAAAACGGTTAAAATACGATAATGTGGAGATGGAGAGTTCATTTAAAAAGAAAAATTTACGATACCAATGCTTTCATCTTCTTTGTATAACTCGAAATTATCCAGCAACAGTCATAATATTTGAGAAGTTCCTTTGGAAAGCAAGTGTATGGTATTGAGAAAGCGAATAGGTAAGCTACCAGGTGCGTTTAAAAAAAGCGCAAACCTATTTGGTATAATCTTCAAACTCTTCCAGATACAAAATCGCAGACAAACATGATACTATTAAACGAGCGAGTAAAATTAGTTATAGGTTTGTGGAAAATCTAAATCACGTACAACAATATGTATATGCAGGGTTATCGCGCTCACGAGGACATATTCGAATGACAATAGCATAATATGTACACTTACTAATACGACCATATGTCGCGTGCCATTTATGAAATGTTGTTAAAAGTATAACACAATAAGGAGAAGACGATCTTTGAAAAGACGAGCCACGCATTTTCGATCGACGATTTCATGTCTGTGCGCGCTTCTGAATCTTCGAAGTAAGCAAGCGCATCCGGTTTTGTTCTCACACGTAATTTTTTTTTTTTTTTTTTTTAATAACTCATATCTTGAGTTCTGCCTACCTGACATTTAATTACAATGTATTTTTTTTTTTTTTTTTTTTAAATTGCATTTAACTACCAGAGTTATTAGCGAATTACGATGAAATGTATATATTCTTGCAAACATCGGGGCTCTTTTCCTAGGTATTCGTTAGGAACCTAGGAAATTTTCATTTTCATTTTCATATTAAACATTTTCTTCTACGACGTACTTTAAAATTTGTTACTGGTCACTTTCCAAAAATTTTATCGGTATTATCCGATTTTGGATCTCTGTGTTGTGAATATATCGAACGTAAGAATCAGGCACAAGGGAAGCAGTTGAGATAAGACAAGACATTAAGGGGGGCCTAAGATTTTATACGGCCTATCATATTTCAATCCGCTAAAAAAGGTTTTTTAAGTACTAACATACATATAAAAATGTAACGAGAAAAACATTGCAACGAGAGTTTGTTTTATAAACTTTAAATTTTACATTAATGAACTACTTTATAAATACAACATATTTGTAGAATATAAAATATTGGAATATTGGAACATTGGAATATAAGTATGAAATAAATAATAGAAATCGCTACATAATTTGTCAATGATTAATGTTGATTTGCATAAGGCGATTTAAGGATATGGGTCTTTGATTTTATCATAGTTTTGAAAGATATTTTATATAAAAGAAATTTTAACGTGTTTCAACGTTTTTCTGAGCAGGTTCTGATTTTCGAGATAATAGTTATTTCAAAACGAGGCTGATGTAAAACATAAACACTTTGTTAATAGCGATATGGGTATATGGATAAGAACTAATATCTGGGATATATTTAAATATCCCAAAAAGCCTTCCAGATTAAAAAGTAAAGTACAATTTAGAAGCTTTGAATTGCAAGGTAAAACAAGTTTATATTTCAATTTATTCCGAAGTTTGTTTTTATTATTTATTATATTTATTTTAATTGTACGATAGAAGGTAACGAAAGGAAATGCCCATAAACATGTGATACTATTTGGATCTCACAAAGACAATCTTTAAGATTGTACTTTTAATTTCTAATCTAAGATATTCCCTCGCGCATTTACTTTCCAAAGCATTAAATACTCATATCGCTATCGTTTATCATCGAAACATTTATGTATCTGCATTATCTGTATTCTAAAGTAGATGCTATTTTGGGGCTTAGGCCCATTCAAAGTTACATAAAACTATAAATTATAAAATCATATCATGGTATCGTAATTGCCGAAAAAATGGAAGGGCATGAAATACAATACCAAACATAATAGTTATAAAACGATGCCTTTCTAAAATGCCAATGCCACAAGAAGTCATTGTATCAACTCACTTAACGAGCCAACTGGTTTACTATGATCTGTGCTTTTATACATTAAATACTAATAACTCTAATAACTAATATTCTTTAAACCCATGTATATTAAGACGTTTTTGCTGGTTTTATTGAGTACTCATACAGGCTCCTCAAATTTGGCACTAACTTTTATAAGCAACCTCTATAGACATATATGCAGGGTTTTCTAGGTAACTCGGAATCCTCACTCACGAGTACGTTGAAAATGCCAACAGCGTAATATGTATACTTAGTACTGTAGTCAAATGTTGCAAGTCATCTATAAGTTGTCGAATACTGATGTTTAGAAATACGTTCAGCTTCTTATCGTTCTAACATAAAGAACTTTCGTCGTTTGTCGGCTAATGCGAACAGATCCAGGCATTACAGTACGAAGGTTAAATTAATTTCTATCTTTTTAAACTGATCTATCTAAGTACGAATTCTGTGAAGTGTCTTGCTGTATCTCAATTGCTTTCCTTGTTCTTTATTCTTATAGTCGACGTATTCACAGCAAAGCAATTAAAAATTACGTAATCGTGGTCAATTTGTGGAAAGTGATCGTTAATAAATTTTAAAGTACGTCGTAGAGGAAAATGCTTAATACGTTAAAAATGAAAATTACCGAATGAAATAGAAAAAGTGCTTCGATTTTTGTAAGAATATATACATTTCATTGTAATTTGATAATAACTCTGGCAATTTAATGCAATTTTAAACAAAAAAAAAAAAAAAATACATTGTAATTAAATATCAAGTAAGCAGAACTCATGATATCAATTATTAAAAATAAACAATATAAATAAAAGCATTTAAAAAATGATCTACAGAATGTGCTGTAAACGTGACTGCCTTGAATTCGCTTTTAATATTTTCTTACACCGCCGGTTGTATTTATAAAATGGAGCTGTTCAAAGTATCGATTTCTACACCAAATTTCAAAACTAACGAAATTGGAGATGAGGTAGCATTTGTAGTAATGTTATTTAATATTCTCCATTTTTTAATATTCTCATTTTTTTCTCCAGATTTTGGTAATTGACGTTCTTCGTATCCCATACTGATTGTTTCTCATAAATTTGTATTAAATTAAACGTCTTAATCTTTGACCTTTCCTTTCCCGACTGTTACGCCACGAGGTTTACTATAGGCCGTATTCCTAACCGTCGCTCGCGGTACTACTGTGTCGCAGACAGATCGTCTTATTTGCCCGATGGAAAATATACAATGTAGCGGCAAGCCCATATTTGTCATCAATCGTCGTGCTCTAGAAACGTCGATTTCGGTCCGTTATTTTTTCCACGCAAAGAAGGTAGCATACGTGATCATAGGCGCGAACGGTGGCGTGACCCGAGCGTAGTGGGGGTCGTCTCCCAGAGAAGACAAAGAAAAGATCGAAGGGCAATCAGTCTCATTTGAATATTCAAACGGCATACATTGAGAGGTTGTAATAAATAAATTAAAATCGCTTAGTCTAACGAACATATCGAGAGATATTACAAACTCGGGTCGAATTTCTGTAACACATTAACTGTATCCATCTCTGAATAATTTATGACGTTTTTATTATAATATTCACTTATTGTTAAATATACAAGTTTATATTAACCCTGTTAATACAGTGTTAAATTCATTGAACTACCTCTGTTATCTTAACCGAAACAGGGGAACGACTAATTCGCGGCGTTGATTATCCGAATCGTAGCGAGAATTTACGCCTCTCGCTGACGCGCTTTGCTCGCGATCATGTCTCTCCGCGAACGGTCGTAACACTGACCATATTTCGGACTTTCCCTCCCAAAAGCTACCCTCACGTACGAAACTCGTATTCGTATACGAAGTTCATATTACTCGTTCGTAATTCTCAGACAGGTAATCTGAACGCCATGAGAATCTTACACTTGCGAAAAATACTCTCAAGAGCAATGCGCAGTAGTTTTACTCTCAAGTCACCTAAGTCACCTAGCTTTATCACTCTACACACGTCGTGGAGCACCATTACGATAAATCATCGGCTACACGTGCATTTTTGCGTACTTTGAAATTATAACGCGTCCTAAATTATACATCCACTATTTTTAGAACTTGTCGCGGATATCAACAGCTCGATCGTCCTTAAAAGACTTTGGCACGTGTGGTTGCGTAACGACATAGATAGCAAAACGTTAACACATCGTAGAATTATGCAATATGCAATAAAAACTAGTAACACAATCTCATTGCACACAGTTACGTATTAAGTGAATCGAAAAACAAGAGAAAAGAGGAAATTTCCGAATGATCTGTTATTGCTGTACACTGTACAAATTCGTATCTATTCGCATTTTGTTAAGAAAAGTAATTTTGCTGGACATGCTTAATAACGCAACTAATATCGCAATCTTATTATACAAACTTGAACGGATCCATAAACTGCTAATTTCCAACGATCTTTTGGTTTTATAGTTTAGATGCCAATTGATGATCTAAAGAAACAGTCTCCATTTGGCGGTTCCTTCCTTTTCCGGTAGTTAAAACATACGCGAGTCGGCGCGGCGTATTCATCGCGATACCGCTAACTTGCATTGACACACATACAGAGCGGTTGCGGTTTTCATGCTTAGAAAGGCATCGTTTTATAACAATTAAGCTTGGTATCGCATTTCATGTCCTTCTACTTTTTTCGCAGTTACGATATAATGATATGATAATTTACAATTTTATGCAACTTTGAATGGACCTAAACTCCAAAATAACAGCTACTTTAGGATAAAGACAATGCAGATACATAGATGTTTCGATGATAAACGATAGCGATATGAGTATTTAATGCTTTGGAAAGTAAATGCGCCAGGGAATATCTTAGATTAGAAATTAAAAGTACAATCTTAAAGATTGTCTTTCTGAGATCCAAATAGTATCACATGTTTATGGACATTTCCTTTCGTTACCTTCTATCGTACAATTAAAATAAATATAATAAATAATAAAAACAAACTTCGGAATAAATTGAAATATAAACTTGTTTGACCTTGCAATTCAAAGTTTCTAAATTGTACTTTACTTTTTAATCTGGAAGGCTTTTTGGGATATTTAAATATATCCCAGATATTAGTTCTTATCCATATACCCATATCGCTATTAACAAAGTGCTTATGTTTTACATCAGCCTCGTTCTGAAATAACTATTATCTCGAAAATCAGAAAAACGTTGAAACACGTTAAAATTTCTTTTATATAAAATATCTTTCAAAACTATGATAAAATCAAAGACCCATATCCTTAAATCGGCTTATGCAAATCAATCCTATTTCGCGAAACTGAGATCTTAGATGCGTCGAACATAGAAAAGGATAATAGGAACTCTTCCTTTCCTAGTGCTGACTACGAGTGTGTAACGGAGACTCCTTTTTAGTTGTTTACCTCTTAGGAGCAGCTGAATTTTGCACGGGGCTGTTGCTCTGTACGGCAGAGTTTGACACGAATTACACGTAAACGATACACCACTGCAATGTGCTGATCTCTACGCAAGCACATTGAAATGAAGTTTTTGATAACTAAAGTATAATTTTTCTTAAAAATATGATGCATATACTTTAACTTTAGTAATTAGTAATACAATTGAGTGTGATATATTTTAAAGCAGGGTACGATACATAGACTCACGTCACCCATAGAACAATTGCACAGGCTCGTCAANCGAAATAGTACTAGCACTTGAAAACAAACAATACTGTACAGCCCTCTTTATGGACATAGAGAAAGCCTTCGACAAAATAAACCACGAAAGACTACTAAAAACAATAAAGAAACAATTCCCGGAGCATATGTACCAACTGGTAAAGTCGTATCTAAGCAGCAGAACCTTCGTAATAAAAGTCAAGGACGCATACTCCGAAGTCAAAGACATAAAGGCAGTGGTTCCGCAAGGAAGCGTCTTAGAACCAATACTATACACACTATACACCGCCAACATACCAACAACTAACAATAGCAAAATATTGACATTCGCGGACGACACAGCTGTACTAGTCAGGCATTCTAACCCTGTAACAGCAGTCACAATACTACAAAAACACATAACAAAAATAGAAAAGTGGCTACGAGCCAAACAAATCAAAGCTAACCCGAATAAATGCAACCACATCACATTCACACTGTGAAAACAGGTACCACCCAGCATCTTCCTGAACGGTACTCAAATAACACAAACCATGCATGTAAAATATCTAGGACTCCACTTAGATAAACAATTCACATGGAAACAGCACATCAAAGCTATAATAAACAAAATACAGACGGCAAGAAGACAAATGCATTGGCTAATAAGTCGAAAATCCAAATTAAGTACAGAAAACAAATTAAAAATATACAAAACAATCATAAAACCAATCTGGACGTACGGAATCCCACTATGGGGAACAGCAGTTAGAAACGAGGACATTCGGAAAGACCTGGGAATACCAACGGTCAAGGAGGAGATTAGCAGACTTGCAGGAAGGTACAAGGAAAGAATAGCAACGCACCCGAACCGGCTGGCAGCGGAAACGATAAAAACAATAGAAACTGAAAGAAGACTAAAAAGGAAACATCCAACAGACCTCACAAAGGATATAACCTAGCAAACACGAAGATGGTACCTCACTGGGGGTAGCCACCCACATGCTATACTCTACAGATATAATAATTTACCAAATGTCCTTCTGGACAAATTATAAAGCAAAAAATAAAATAAATAAAAAAAAAAAAAAAAGTGTTCAGGTAAACTAAAGTTAGCTTTTACAGGAACCTATGAAATTAAGAATCTGTTTTATTTGATTGGAACTTAGCACATACAAGAACCTATAAAATTAGGGGGTTCTGTCCTAATTGGTTGGAACTTAGCATATACAGAACCTATGTATTTAAGCTTCCAGTTAGGAATCTGCCTTGTTTATTTGCACACTAGCATAGATAAAAAACATATTGAGTTCCACGCTACAAGAACTTATTTTATTGTATGGTTCTACGGAAAAGTTCATATTTCCTATTCTAGTCGAGATAGACAAATATAAGAACAGCAACATTGTGCAATAATGAAAATAATTGTAAGTTGACTAGGAAAGAGGAATTAATTGTTTATTACATTTTTGGGCGATGACACATATAAAGCAGTGTTAGAAATAGTACAAAATATCAAAATATAATAATTTATGTAAAAAAAGCCAAAGAGATTAATAAATTAATTTCTGTCGTTGAGGAAATCCCAACTACTTTTCGCCCTTCCTCTTGGCTCTTAAGATTTGCAGTCTTCTTTATTGATGTCTTCTCGGGCTCAGATCTTCCCCAGCTTTAACGGAAAGCTCTTCTTCGAAAGCTCCTGGAAGCATCGAAGGAATTGATTCTTTAGAAACTGTGGAATTCGGGACACGATTGTTTTGTTGGCTGACTTCATAGTGATAGATGGACTTACTGTAGTATCGTGGGCAGAAGGCCTAAGAGATATCGGCTAAACCATAAACGTTGTCGCGAGAGTCGAGGTGCCGACAGGCCCATCAATGTGTCGTCGGTCCTTCAATCGAATGGTTCCGTAGAAAAAACCTACGAGACCCTGGCCACGAGCGGTTGCGGAACACCTGTGTGGTGAGGCTAAGACAAAGGGACAAAAGGGATGCTAAGGCAGAAAGACAAATTAACAGTATCGGTGGAGAAGCCAGAGAGTGTGAATCGAGAAGTCAGAGAGTACGAGTTGCGTTATCGAGATAGTGTTGCTAGTGTAACGTTAATTCACATCACAGACTAAGTCACACACCGCGGGCAGGATGGCGCCCAGGTGTCTACACATCTTTGGCGCGTACCCTCAATAGTCTCAAGTACCCACCAGGGGTCTTGGAATTCTCATAGTTAAAGTCCTTCAGGCCAAGCGAGTATCTCTTGTCGAAGGTCTCCTTTCACTTTTATTATCTACTATGGGTTAATACGGAAAAGTTGGTTTTCCTCACGTCTGGTATGTTCCGTTAGCAACTTTTTCACGAGGGCGGTTAGAACCCTTCCTGGTCCACCAACCTTCTTATTACCCAATCGGAAACGATGTCCACTGCCTTCACTTCCCTAACCAAAATTGTCATCAACAAATCCGATAGTCCCGTGTCCTTAGACACACCCACCCCTAGCTTTCCTCAGACATAGTGTCGTTAGAAAAACTCACTTATTCTGTATCCTTAGAATAGTCAACATTCTTACCTGCCTCTACCCTTATAACAGTCGCGTACTTAACTTATCGGTGTAACTAAGTTTTACATAACGTGGTTGGAGTGAATTGCGATTTATATGTGTTAATTCAGTGTGTATTCCATTGTGATTGCTGAATTTATAATAAACTTTGATTAAAACGAAGTTAATAGTTGTGTTACGATTCAGCTATATTTTATTTTATCACCCAACCCTCAAGTTTACGTAACATTTTGGCGATCCGTGCCAGGATCCATCAACTTCAAGTAAACGAAACCACGCATTTCGGGCTACGGTCAACCTTGAAGATTGAGGATCAACGGGCCACTACAACAGAGCAAACACTTTTGACGTTTCGACAAAGGAACACCGCAACGGAACCTTTCCTACGGGCTAAACAATCAAGATGAGGAAACTCTGGATTCTTTTACCAAACACAGAACGAGAAGAGACAGTTTCTCTAGCGATTCAAGCACAAATAGTACAATCAGTATGATAATGTCTAAAACAAACGAACCGCAAATCTCTACCTCGTCTGACACAATGTTGCGAGCAATATTGGACAGTATCCAAAAACAAAATGAGAATATTGCCCGTTTACGAGAGGCTATGTTACGTTTGTCTATGCAAAGTGACGAAGAGAATAGGCAAGACAAGGCAGCAGAAATCGAGAGTCTTGGGAAAACCGTCGCAGAGCTGCGGACTGAGTTCGGATCCCTTGTAACCGATGACTTCGCTTCTATTATTACTGAAGTTAATGAAAGTGCATTAACGGCAATCAATCGTACCGGGAATATGGCAAGGGCACGCAAACTGTCAGGGTTAGCAGCTCAAGTGACTTCGGACGAATACCAGAAACAATTACGAGAGTTGAGACAGGGGCACGAGGAAACAGTGCAAAGTTTGAATATTCGCTTTAGAAGAATACTCAACCGTTTGCTGTACGCAGTAACCAACGAGTATCCATAACCACTAGCACGCAAGATCATGACCAAAGAAATCACAAAGAAGACTGTTTGTGTATCTATCTAAAGGGACTCAGACGCAACATAGGCCGAATACTACTAAGCAGTGAACCCTTGAATCTTGTGGAAGCTGAAAAAAAGCAGCCGATGTAGAACACTACTTACGAGAAGAATGGCAACCTAATTGGTCAAATAATCGCTTACCTTCTACTAGTAACCGCCCTACCAACTAATCAATGCAGGTAAGATGACCTAATGTACTATCAAGATCGCCTAACACACCAGTAGCTCAGAAACCTGCTACATTTTTAACCAAGTAGAAAATAGGCCACTTGCTGAACTCTCTCAGATGAAGTGCTTCAAATGCGGAAAGTTCGGACATATTGCCAACAAATGTTAAAATTTTCTACCACTGAGCCAGCGCAACCGACCACCCGCAAGAATTCAGGTAGTCCAGGAAAAGGACGAAATACAAGAAGCAACATCGAACCAGGATATGGACGAACCGTACGAGACATACGAGTGAACATCACCACAAGAAGATTACTCACAATATCTTTGTCAACCCGAACCGCAGAGCGAGTATTTCTGGTCCACACAGGAGCAGGGATAAACTTAGTGAAACATAACAAAACTGTCAACGCGATACAAATAGGGCCTAAACAAAAATGTTCTATGGGACGGGACAAATACGAAACGAACAAATACGTAACGAAACGAATTTTTGGACAAAATCACATTTTTCACATAGTACCGAACAACTTCCCTATTATCGAAGACGGAATGATTGGTCTACCATGTTTAGAGAAGTATAACTATTCAATATCCAATGACAAAATCCGACTAAACGACATAACCATTTTATTTCAGAAAACAATATACTTGACTCCTGGAGAAAACAGAGTTCAAACAATCTATCTGGAAGGCAAACCAACTAAAGTATGCTTTATCAACACTGGTGAGCAAAACATTGAAATTTCCAACAATATACAAAATTCTCATGATATTTCCAACGTATCAAAACTAAAAAGCCTAGTGAGAACAGATCACATTGAAAAACCAATCCGTAAATCTATCGAAAAGATTATTCTTCACTATATTGATATCCTTAATTTAGAAACCGATCTTTTGCTTTGCACTAATTTAACTCAGCACACAATTTCGTTAACCAAAGACAAGATTATTAACACACGATCGTATAGACCACCGGAATGTCATCGAGACGAGATTTCGTGACAAATAGGAAGCATGTTAAAGAAAAACATTATAGAAGTATCCGAATCCCCTTATAACTCCCCGGTATGGGTAGTTCCGAAAAAATTAGACGCCTCAGGAAAACAGAAATGGAGGATAGTTATTGATTTTAGGAAACTAAACGAACTCACAGAACAAGACGCTTACCCTTTACCTGATATAGACGACATTTTAACACAATTAGGAAACGCAAAATTCTTTTCGGCACTTGATTTATCCTCAGGATTCCACCAAATTCCAATCAACAGTAACTCTAAGAAATATACCGCTTTCTCGACACCGCAAGGACACTTTCAATTCAATCGAATGCCATTCGGATTTAAAAACGCACCCGCTACCTTTCAAAGATTAATGGACAGAGCCTTAATTGGACTTGTAGGAAAATATTGCTTTGTTTATTTGGACGACATAGTGATATTCGACAAAACGATTTAAGAACACAACGAAAACCTCGCGATAGTATTCCAGAGACTCAGAGAATTAGGACTCAAGTTACAACCGGATAAATGTGAATTCGTAAAACCAGAACTAGAATACTTGGGCCATGTAGTTTCAGCCGAAGGAGTTAAATAAAACCCTAAGAAATTAGACGCTGTAAAAAACTTTCGGTTATCCCGCAATGCCACGGACGTGAAATCATTCTTAGGTTTAGCAGATTATTACCGCAAATTCATCCGAAACATTTGTAAAATCGCGAAAAGCCTTACAGAACACACTATACCATTGGTCTGACAAACACCAGACTAGCTTTGATACTTTAAAGGACAAACTCTGTAATTATCCAATATTAGCTTACCCAGACTTTAACAAAACCTTTACCTTAACTACCGGCGCAAATAACGAAGGTCTAGGAGCAATACTGTTACAAGACGGTCATCCTTGTTGTTACATTTCAAGAACTCTGAATCCACCCGAACGAAATTATACCATGACGGAAAAAGAACTTTTAGCCATCGTATGGGCCGTGAAAAGACTTAGACAATACTTGTTAGGACGACGCTTCACTATTCGGACCGACCACCAAGCTCTTAAGTGGCTACACAATTGCAAAGACCCCTCTAGCAGACTGATTCGTTGGAGACTTAAACTCGAAAAATATGACTATGATATCGAATATACAAAGGGTGAAGATAACACAGCTGCAGACGCTTTGTTTAGAGTTCATGCGGTAACTCGCGACGAAGTAGTTAACCTCGACCTAGTAATTGATCACACTAACTCATTCAACGCGCGGAAAGACAACAATGAAAATCCGAAACTCTTAGAAATGAAACCGAATGACCAAACATTTTACCAATTAACTCGAAACGGTTTAGGAGAATACGACGAGACACTTTGGATCAGAAGACTTTACAAAATTCTTAAAGATACAATAAACATCGGCATAGGAAATAATTACTTCACTAAATTAGAGAAAACGCAGATTAGACTCATGCTAATATATTTTAACGACACATACAAGAAAATTACTTATGCGCTTAATCCCATCTCAAAACTAGACGAAAAAGAAATACTACAAGCAATAAAGGAAAACCATAACGACATCGTAGGACATAGGGATACAGAAAACGTATCAACGGATCAAGGGTAAATTCAAAATCTCCGGACTTTTAGAAAGAGTAGAAAACTTCGTGCGAACACGCGACACATTAAAAGGAGAAACTAACGCGTGTCAGACCCAAAGAATGCCCACAAATCTCAGACACACCGCTTAACCTTAACGACAAAATTGCTATGGACATCGTAGGACCGATGACGAAAACCAAACGCGGAAATCAATACATACTTTCAATTCACGATGAACTTACGAAATATCTGATACTAGTCTCCCTTAGAATGCAACGAACTGAATCCATAATTAACGCGCTCATTAAACACTATATTTACATATTTTCGGTACCAAAGACGATTCTAACAGACCAGGGACAAAATTTTGTTAGCGATTTAATGACGAAATTTGAAGAAGCCTTTAAAATCAAACATACCAAAATAACTTCATTTCACCCACAGTGTAACGAAGCCCTCGAAAGAACGCATGCCCCAGTTAAAGACTCAATTCGTACTGCATTACGCAACAATAACAAAGAATGGGACTAAGTACTGAATTTCATTTGTTTAGAGTACAACATCGTGAAACGTGAAGGAACAGGATTCTCTCCCTTTGAATTGACCTTTGGACGAAAAGCTAACTTACCTTCCGCAATATTCAAATTCCCCACACTTACCTATGACTCACTTTGGCAAAAACAGTTGAACAAATATTGGGAAACAGCTCACAAAACACTTATTTGGAATGAGCAACGATACAAGCAAGACCAAGAGAGAAAGATTGTTAAAACTCACACCGTGTTTAGGAAAGGAGACTTTGTTTTAATTCACAACGATCATAAAACAGATAAGTTGGACATTGAATAGTTAGGACCCTACAGAATCAACGATGTGAAAACTCCTTATTATATTATTTCCATTGACAATGTTAAGAAAAAGAAACATAGTAACCGATTGAATACGTACTTTTTTTCAGGATAATGCTGACCCTAACACTAGTAATACCCTCAGTTAGATAACTTAAATTCACGGAATTAAGAGACGGCAGCGTTGGAAGGAATTACGCTTTGTAAACAAATCCGACCAATTCACGATCGAAAACTACAACATGATTGCGCCTCTGAAATCGTTAGCTTCTCGAACACTATCAAATATTGTAAAATTGCTGTATTTAAGATTAACGAAATAACTTTTGTACCATTACATGCAGAAAATCAATTCATCGCGATCCCTGAAAAACCAACGGAAATCTCAGTACTTTGTAGCAAATACGCTTCCTCGCAAATTCTTCAAAAACCCTATTTAGCACGATCAGACGAAACATGTGATCTATTGTACGGAAATAACCATATGAAGATCGGACAAAATGTGTAAACATATCCTTTGATTTACATTTAAAAACAATTCCATTCTACTACGATCTTAGAGGACCAAGATCAATCTAACCAGGGGGGTATGTCACGACCGGCGCACTTCAAGACCGATGTGCTGATGACGGACACCCACCAAACGGTAAGGAAGTGCACGCGGCAGCAAGAGGTCCAGGGCCCAGATCCAACACCCGGGGGTCCTCCTTACTTCATAAGATAAACACTTGTGTAGGGATGCGACTGAATTGTAAGAGCTTCAGTCTTGGAAAGTCACGGCTGGAGTTCGTGTCATTAGTGTAATCAAGGTGTTAGTAAATAAATTCTCTCTCTCTTTTATTTTCATCTTCGATTTCTTTTTTTATTTTACGTGACACTGGCGTGAAATCATCAGAATTTACCTTTTTCAAAATATCATTTTCAACATCGAAAATAATTTACTTTTACACCAATAAACCACGTTCAAAACTTATATAAATATTTTAAAGCTGCTACGCGGTGTTCGTAGCACAACGATTTTCTTTCCATTTTCTTTCGCTTTTTTGGTCTCTATTATAGTACCACGAAAAGATCGCCGACATACACACAATGCCGGAAATAAACCGCAAATGCCGACAAGCCGAAAAGGACAGAAAACTTCAATAGGCCTACATACCATCGATATATTTTCGGCACCACAGTCGTTAACTCTGTCAAGAGTCAAGAGTAATTAATCGAGAGTCGAAAGTTGTCGCAGTCATACGACATTACTGCATTAATCATTGCAGCCTGCGAAATATCGTTCTTTATTTTCGATGTAGTCCATCGGGTTTTCATCGTTTTATTACGGCATTTAATGTAATCATATTTTCTTATTATATGATGCAAAGCTTTTTACACGGTAGTGCTTTCTTGCAATTAGTTAATTAATGCAATAACAATTACAATAATCTATTATTTTGTCTATCTTTTTATAAATTCGGCCACGTGTTTTTCACGTCATACTTGTATTCATTAGATCGTGCACGTGGCTCATGTCTCGCGACTTCTATATCATAGCTACAGCGAATCTTCTTCCGAACACTTGGAATCCCCGCTTCACATTCATTGACTGGAAAGAATTTGGGAATAAATGTATTTGAATGATATGTCGCAATAGACTCGACGAATTTATTGTCCTACCATAATCCCGCGTCTCACATATATCGGAAAATGAAATTACTCTTTCATTTCTAACGCAGGTATTTTTTTAATTTCTTAATTGCGCGAGTAAGCGTTTAATTAGGTGAGAAAAGTCAAAGCTCGCATAATATATTGTATCTTCGTACATATGAAAAACGGATCCTTCTCCGTCACACCTATATCTCTATATACTTGCTGATTATTTGTACGTCGGTCGCACGTCAAAAATTTTACGCGTGCTCCGCTTTCTCTTAATTTCGTTAAGCATATTTTCAGTAATGTAATTATTTCATTACTTCTCATTCCTCCTGTTCTCGATAGAAAATATGTTAATGGCTGTTTCCATCTTTTCTCAGCAGTGATGCTGTCCACACAAAACACAAATACATACCATGCTTTCTCGTCACGCCGACCTCAATTTTGTAAGTCGTCGAGTCCTCGTACACGGTCCAAGTATGCCAAATATTCTTCTGCATAATACTCTCTGCAACGCGTCAGTTCATTTATTATCAGTTGTATCGATAAATAATTCTAATCCTCGCGACGCAACGCATGCGCGGTACATTAACAGGAGCATACAAAATCATAAATGTACCCGGCTTGTCATTTCAATAATAATTATTAAACATGACAGCAAAATAAATTGTTAATGATACGAACAATTTTGCTGCAATATACATCTAGCATTGTTAGCATACTGTCCGTTAAATATATAAAAGATCTATGCATTTATGAAAATAATGCGAGTTTATGTAAGACACATAAAAGATATGCATGATATATAAAATAAAGATAATATATACTTTAGAATTATCTAATGACGGAACAAATTTCTTCTCAGGTTCTATAACCTTATTTATTTCCGGTAAAAAGGTACGCGATTATATATATCGCTATCTGCATTCTAATAATCCGTCTCTGAGAACGAGGAAAGTAAAAACAAGGTATAATCGAAGTGCAATATCAGTGTCAGTAGTATGCGGGACCGTATAAGACTTGCAAATTGGGTACACAGGTTATGATTGAATATTCGACATGTTTATATTTTACATGGATTCAGAAGTGAAACACTAGACATTCAACGATCAGCTGCTTATGGTGATGTTTATCCACTAACCGATAGCGATAAACATAATCGTTTGGTTACTAGTGTAGAAATAATATCTACAAGTACGGTGTCGATCATCGCCTTGGAAAAGAAATTTGGTATGTACTATAAATACTATCACGCAAATATTTTACTCCTTGATACAAAAATTGACACTTCATTTTCAAAAGTTCGACGTAACCTCTAAAATCGAAAAGCACAATTTTCCATAGCAAAATATGATGATGACGAACAACTTGTTGTAATAGTTAATTTAATGTTTCGAATATTCAACCGATTGAAAAGCAAGTTTCATATGAAAAACAAATTGTTATATTTTATTCAGTATACACACAAGTGTATTGTATATACATGTTTCTAGCATATTTTTAAACAAAAACCTTTTCTTTTTGATTTTGTTACTTTTTTCTTGGAATCTCACTTGAGGAGTGAAAGTGACAACGAGCTACGGTTACATCCCAAAATATTGACAAGAGAATCGACATCAGTTGCTTCAATTTCCAATACCGCGGTACAAATCGTTATGTGGTTAGTATAATAGTTTTACGTAGAGATTATGGCATAGTTGCTCCGTATTCTGCTGCAAACTTTCGCATTAACGGACGGGTTCTGAAGTCCTGCATTTTAAGTGCGTATGTAATCACGGTGCTAAAATCATGTTTATCATTAAGTCTGTCTCAAAATTACGTACGATACATTAGTATTGTTTTTATGCATTCAGGCATAAAAGAATCAAGTAAGACAAGTCCTTATTGTTATTCTTAGATATTCTTTAGATATTTAAACAAATGCTGATAAAGGTCTGGATTGACATTTTTAATCAATGTCTCCCCATTTTCATAATTTATCGTAGTTAATCTGTCAAATGTCTGTCTGTACAAATGTCTCCAAGCTGAGAAATCGAATTCATTTATTAACGATTCAAAATCATACAATTTTTTTTAACAGTTATATAATGGTTGTATGTCTCGTTTTAATTGTAGTACAAGTTGTTGTCTCTTTCGCTTTTTTTAATCTTCAATGGCTTTTTTGTTTATTAACACGAAAACTGCCTCCTTGAACAACGCTATAAAAGTTTTAATGGCTCTTTTAGTGTGCCCATCTTGATTTTTAGCGCATTATATCATGCAGTAAAGTAATATCGGCTGGTGTCCCATACCTCGTTACTGAATCCTAATGGGCAACTATACCAATTGCTTGTATGATTGAAACAATGCTGCGGTCGAAAAATTGGTACAAAGTCATCAATATCTAGCTGAAAATCTTTGATTGCGAGCTTGTTGCGATCTAACGATCGTCAACGTGCTCTTGTCGCCTCAAGCCAATGAGTACTTGTATGCTTATCGCATAATTTATTGTCGTGTAAAATTTACAAGTCATCATATTTGATCGACTTATTAAATATCGGAAAAAGAATTTTCTGAATCACATAATTAGCATATTTATGAATATGAATATGTAATTCATCGTTTATTTATACGGAATGATACGAGAGATATTTCACACGTTTCCTTGTTATGTTTTGCAATTTTTCAAAATATTGTTGCATAATAAGTTTCTCTGAACTGTAGGAATAATAAAAAGTATAAATAAAAATTGGTCAAAAAAGAGCTATTTAAATAGCTGTTGAAACGTTTCTTCCGCGACGTATATGCGTATATATTTCATACTTCAGCTTTAAATCCCTGTGCGTCTATTTTCATGTAGAGGTTGAAACGGTTCGTAAAATAAGTGTTTCATACATTAAATTCGAAAAAATTGATGTTAAGATATTTGATAAACTAACGGTTTTTCGTCATACATAGAATAAGACTTTTTTTAGGCAATACCGAGATGGATCGCTCAATGTACAAAAAAATATATGAATCCATTTAAAAAAATTTACGATGATCTTGAAATTTCACAAAAAAATGATTCTCAGAGAAAATTTTATATGGCATTGCGTGTGCGAAAGTTGGACATTATTATGTTTTAAATTATTATTATTTGGAAAAATAATATAACTTTATCCTGTAGAGTGTTATCATAATTACAGAGATTTTTAGGTGTTTCCATTTAAATATCTCACCTTATATACAAAAGATATCTGCTTCCATCTTTTTCTATTTCAATAATCAAAAACGTCCAAATTTGTTATGTACTGATGATCTTCTATCTTGCACGAATAATGTTGTTATTCGTATTGCTACAGAATCTATACGAAATTTCTCTACTCTGTCACCAGTGGTTTACGACACCTCCAAACACTTCCTATACATACAACTTCCAAAACGATGCTCCTTTGTCGTTGTTTGATGTCTAAATCAGATTCTGTGCTAGGTAATCCCTACTGACGAGTTTAGATAGTAAACCAGAACAGAACGTCTCTCGCACTTACTTCAAACAACCCAAAAATTAGTACGAATGACGCCACCTGTTAGTTTCCTGTTAGATCTGCAATGGGTCCAAATTATTGCCTTGACATATATACATACGTTTGAAATTGTACTGAAATCTATGCTATTAATATATAACTACTTTGAGTCTTGTCAGCAAAATATATATATAAATGTGCTCGAAGTATGTATGTACAACATTTTGCTCCTCGAGTGAGCTCTTTGCATATATATATATATATATATATATATATATATATATATATATATATATAGGGTGTTAATAAAAGTTGATGTCGCACTTCACGAGCGTATAGTACTTATCAAAACAATCAAAAAGTTCTTAATAAATATAGGCCCAAAATCTTTAGTTTCAATGTTAGAGGAAGTCATTGTATCAGCTCACTGAACGAACCAACTGGTTCACTATGAACTGTGCTTTTATGCATTAAACACCCCTAATAAGTAATATTCTTTAGACCCATGTACATTAAGACGTTTTAGTGAGTGTTCTTACGCGCTCCTCAAGTGTGGCACCAACTTTTTTAAGCATTCTCTATATACATTTTGGAGATGAAAGGACATCGGGGCCCTTCTTTTGCAATGTTTGGAAAGGTCCCCAATACTTCAGTCCAGACTTTTTATTATAGCTGTATTTAACTCCTTAACCAACAACTACGGGCATAGCCCGTAGTAGATGATCGGACCAAACGTAAATATTACGGGCATAGCCCGTAGTACGATGATCGAGCCAAATATAAATATTAGCGGCGGCGCCGTCCTAAAGTTATAAATATTTGTGGAATATTTGATAAGTAATTACAACCTGATGCAATAATTGTGGTAGATGCAAGTACTACACAAGTCGTGCGAATGACTCGAAGGCTGCGCGAGTTTGTTTACGTTTTCGGCCCAAAAGTCTCGAACGTAAATCGTAAGTTAAGGGATTAAATAATAAAACTGAGAAATAGTTGCTTATGATTTAATCTGAGTATGGGTGCCCGAGATTAATGACAGTGGGCTTAGGCTCGAGGTGAGGTAATGGGTCGCTGAACGTAGCCACGGTCACTGGGGTACAGAGAGATACGGAGAGGAGTATATAAGGCAGTTCCACTTGGACTGAGATTCAGTCAGATAAGTTCTACTTGTACTGTGGACAAGTACGTTGAGTCACGAGTTCGAATCGTGGATCAGTAAGTTGAGTTCGACTTAGAGTGTAGAAAAATCGCATTCGTCATCCCGTTGAACGTGGATTCGTTATTGAGTCTAAGATCATTGCCATTCGCATCCCGAATGTCTAATTATCACGGTTACTTGTCAAATTCTCTCACAATCATAATTGTACTAGTAAATATCTTTGCTCTTGCATAACAACAATGTCTAATCCAAAGAAAGATTCATTACACGCCCCTAACCCTAATGTTAACCCGACATACATATATACAGGGTTATCTACGTAACTCGGAATACGCGCTCACGAGTACGATGTTTGCTTCGGGGTCGCACAGAGATATATGGTATTATAAAATCGTCAAACAGCTGGCCTTTTCAGCGATCGTCTTCTGCTTATTGTGACATTAAATTTAAAGTCCTTCGGTGACGACCAAACCGCTTTGTAAACTCGTCTATTATACTTGTAGCAAGAGACATTTGGTTGTAGCAGTAAACGCATGTATTATACTATTGCTGATTTCAATGTTTTCGCGCAGATTCCGAGTTAAGTGAATAACTGTTTATACATGGATACTACACAGTAGACTACAACGGAGAAAAACCAGTTACAAAAATACAAATTTTTGAAATTCAATGCGGTATGATTTTCATCCAATGATACAGTTCTAAGGGCCTCTCCAAAAATCCCAAAATTAATTTTCGGCAAGTATAACTAAGGTTCATTCTAATACAGTTCATGTCAAGGATTTTAGGTAGAAGATGCCATGCATTGTTTGCAAATGAATGAAGCTCTAGCTTAATATGGACACGGTACGAGACATTCTTTATATGAGTCAGCATTCTTTTACTTTAGACTGGCACTGTGAACGATATAATCTGCGACAAGGTATTTATATCAGTGTAAAGATGATACATATATACGCGCACATGTATATATAGTTAGAATATTTATTTTCGTTATCTGTTCAATATAGTTGCAAAACTCGAACGTTTCAATAAAAAATATTCAGATCATTCAAATCCTATCGTAAAAAGCATAAAAGTATAGTATAAATATATAATATATATGTCGGAAATGAAAGGACATCGGGGCCTTTCTTTTGGAATGTTTGGGAAGGTCGCCAATACTTTAGTCCAGACTTTATAGCTGTATTTGAATAATAAAACTAAGAAATAGTTTATGATTTAATCTAAGTGTGGGTGCCCGAGATTTATAACAGTGGACTCGGGCTGGAAGTGACATAACGGGTCGCTGAATGTAGCCACTGTCACGGGAGGGACGTGTACCTAACACAGGTCTGGAGTAATTAAATAGCTCTTCTTAAAAACAAAGATTGACCCGAGTGATACAGAGAAGTACGGAGAGGGGTATATAAGGGCAGTTCTACTTCGACTGAGATTCAGTCCGATAAGTTCTACTTGCACCGTGGACAAGTACGTTGAGTCACACCAGAATCGTATATCACATTGCATTCGTCATCCCGTTAACCGGATGGATTCGTTATCGAACCTAAATTCATTGTCATCGACTTCTAGATTATTCAATCACCGCTATTATTTGTTAAACTCTGTAATAATCACATTTGTATCAATAACTACCATCGATAGTACATAACAACGATGGCCAATTCACGTGAAGATTCATTATACGCCCTTACCTCCAATGATAACCCGACATATAAATACATAATACAACATAATATATTAATATGAAACAAAAGTGTAAATATTTATGACATGAATAACAATCACCGCATCATAATGAAAATATAGTAATCTAATTGATATAACTTATGTAACAAACATTAAACATTAACAACGTAACGAATTCTGATCAACAACGATGTTTATAAAAACAAAGCAACTTTGAACAAGCAGAATAAATGTCTATATCGTATAATTGTAAGAAAACATTCTATGCTGTATTTAAATATTTCTAACATTTTGTAAAGAACTAGATGAATGTTTTGCGTCACTTCTTTTCACAAAAACTTTTAACCTTTATTTCATAAACAGTAGAACATATACTTCGAATATTATTTTCTAATATGGTTCGAATTATAAGTTTTGGTCACCTTAAATTTGAAATGGTACGAATAATTTACAATAATATTTTGTTCTACATTGTAATTAAATACGATAGGTAAAAATGATTAATTTATTAGTTTGTATTGTCTTATTACTTTGTTCTGAACATTTTACATTGTTTTTAATACATTATTTATTAAATATTTCAATTTCCATAGTTTAAAAAAAAATGTTAACTGTTCTTCTTCTTACATTTTAGTCAATTGACAACGTGGGCGAAAGGCTGTGTATTTTCTTTAATTGTTTCGCGATCAGTGGATGTGAAAAAAATATTTTACGATGAATAAAGAAGATTCTCTGCAGATCGCTGAATCTACCTACTCGCATGTCTTCAACTTCGAAAAAACGTACTTCTACCCAGACACTCAAAAATGGCTGCAGAATAATTTTCAGTACTGCTACTACTGTTGTATTATTTACGTGATCCTAATTTTTGGTGGGAAGTATTACATGTCGAGCAGACCAAAGTTTGATTTGAGGGGTCCGCTTGCATTATGGAGTGGATTGTTTGCAGCGTTCTCCATTATCGGATTTTGTAGAACAGCACCGGAAATGTTCTCTACATTGAGACATCATGGCTTTTACCATAGTATTTGCATACCTAGGTAATGCAACTTTCATATTTTACCTTTTAATATATTTTCAAGTGAATGGCGATTTTAAAAAATAATTATTAATGAAACACTATTAATGAAATGAATTGTTATATGAAATAATTTCTTATGCTTGGTATTTAGAGAACATTGATATGTGGAAAGAGTTAGTGAAATAGGAAATACGTTTTTAATAGTTGTTTACGATATTATCCTTATAATAATTCTCTAAAAAGATTTCACGTATAAATTTGTTTCTGAAATGAGTTCCATCGATTGATATAATCAGTTATGTCTACCAATTCGCAACATATCGACCTATACTATACACATTGTATGATTATATTTCCAAATCAAAATAACAAAGTTCTTATTGTTTCATTATATGGGACATAATACGTGGCTTTGATTTACATGTCATATTCACAAAATGAATCGATATTTCAAATATGTTAATCTGTGATATATAATTAGAATGGAATTATTTTCTTTTCAGCCACCTTTTTGAAGATCATGTTTCTGGCTTTTGGATATGGGTATTTGTCCTATCAAAGATCCCAGAATTTGGCGATACGATTTTCATTGTGTTACGAAAGCAACCATTAATATTTCTACATTTTTACCATCATGTAACTGTTGTTCTTTACTCTTGGTTCACATATGCAGAGACTGCAGGAGCCACAAGGTGGTATGCCGTAATGAATTACTTTGTCCATTCCTGGATGTATTCTTATTATACTTTGAAAGCAATGCAATACAAATTACCAAAAGGCTTTGCCATGATTATTACTACGATGCAGCTGGTACAAATGGTGATGGGTTGCGTTACAACTATTGCGGCTTACTATTATCGAGAAAGTTGTGGACTTGAATGTTACACTACGCGTAAAAATTTTTTATTTGGTTTCGCCATTTACTTCAGTTATTTAATCCTATTTGGAAGATTCTTCTTCAAGGCTTATCTTTCCGACAAACGGACAAACAAAGTCGGAGAGAACGTTCACGTCAATGGAAGAAAGGAGTGTTATAAACCAAAGACTAGCTAAAGTATATTAAAGTTATTAAAATCTTTTTCTATATATTCTTTCTGAGAACATTTCGTGAAAACGCTTATAACGTGTTTTAGAAGTCTGTATTAGTTCAAACCGATAGAAATTGGTTGTCACATAATGCCAGTGATAAGATATTTATTAATTATAAAACATTTAGTGTTTTTGATGTTAATAAAAATAGGATATGAAGGTTTTCAAAATAGTTGCTCGTGAAAAAGTTAGAATAAATGGAAAATCAAGAGTGAAATTTCGTTACTCATATCTTTGAAATATTTTTAAAGAATGTGTTAGTAAGAGAAAAGGATTTACAAAAAATTCTAAAAAGAATTCTTTGTAATGTACGTTTCGATATGTGATTTTAGTTGTATTCTTGATTGCCGAATTCAAATGTGTTATAAATTTATGTTTATCGTTCAAGATATTTTAATGACAAACAATTTAATATTTGGTAACATGTATAGTCGATAATAGATGACTACATAGAAGATTTAATTTATGAGATATCCTGATGGAATTGTTCAGCAATATGTAGGACATGGAAATGCCTAATTACAAAAAAATATAAGGTGGTCAATACAAATATTCCTTGTGAAAAAAGTTTTTAGGGGAATCATCCCCTCCTCGGTTGTCCTACCCTATCTGATGTACCTTTTAAACATATATGTATGTATGTGTATTATTTGATATATCTTTCATCTTTAAAATTATCCACGCATAATAGATAACAGACGATGTTGCATCGGGCTATGAGAAACAAATAATTTGGATACAGATCCTTGTTTATGTACCCGATATACTTATTTCATTTTTCATCCTCACTGACGATGATACCGAACGCCAATATTCAAGGATTGAGGTGCAATATTGACGAAAATTTACATATTTTGTGTGCAAGCGTCGCTACCTATGGCGGAAAATTAAATAAGATTAATCGTGCGATTAAGTTTCAATATTTTTGATTACTATTTGCTGCGTAGACTCGAAGCAACTTTGGTTTTGAGTCACGATGCATTTAGACTAAGCAAGCATCTTCCACCTGCACTTGTTCAATACTATGAAACGGAGACAGAAATAGCTTTATTTTAAAACATTTATCTGAGCAATGACACAGAGTCGCGATTGCGCTGCAATATTATTTTCGATAATGTATTCACTAGCCATGCAACAATAACGTAATCTATTTTTTTCCTATTCTTTACAGGCAAGTAACCGAAGCATTGAAGGTCCTCACACATAATGTGCCATGTTTGCTATATAACGGCCAATTTTATCTGTCGTTTTATGAATTGAAATACATATGTTTTTCACCAATATCATTTCGTATACTTTAAATAATTATTTTATACGAATCTTCTGAGTAATCTTTTTTCAGAATTGATTCGTTGGGAATATTTTGATTCGTATATTTTCTTCAAAAAATGTACTAATACTACGATATCTAAACGCTGCTGTGGAACATTGACAGTCACTATGGCTTTGCATGCATCAGTATAAAAACGTGTTATCATATGAATCTTCCGATTTTGTTGAATGATTGTAAGAAAGATTTTTAATTTTTTTAATGGACTAACTACGTAGTTTTATAGAGACGAGTTTGCAGAGATGTGATCAAACATTTTTCTGGCGTCACAGTTTCTCACAAACAATTTTTGATTATAATTTCAAGCGCAATTGAAGCTATATGAAGACCACGTATGGAAGTATGAAAAGAATATTGAATATTGTTTAGTGCAGCAAATTCACCTATCACGCTACAGCTGCTGCTCTCCGTTTCGTAAATCGTACAAAAATATTAATATTATTTTCTTGTAAAATATAACTCTTATATATCTTTTCGAAAATTGTAGAAAAGAATTCTATCGTGATACTTTACAACACGATTACCTACGCTTCTTAATTTGTACATACTATTCGATATTTTTTTCAGTCTTTGTTTCCCGTTGACTGAGGAAATCTAACTCCGGATTGTTACCGTTGGCTTGAGCCTATGTTCTGTATCCACTTGAAAGCATACAAAATTTGTTACAACTCCCCAAGAATATTATTTAAAAATTTTATTTAAAAATCTCCTGGGATCTTGACAAATATTTCATATTAAATAGGGACAGAGGGATCTCGTTAATCTATTCATGCTCGTCACTAATTAGATGACGAGGCATTTGACTAAAAACCTGTGAGACTTTCGATTGAGGAAGCCCCATACCTTCGAGGTACCCCCTCGTAAGGATTTATAACTAAAATTTATCATGAAATTGACATTATGTCAATAATAAAATAAATAAATAAATAAGACAACAAATAAATAGATAAATAAATAAATAATAAGACTAGTCAACAAATAAATAAATATAAATAAATAACTAGTCACACTAATAAATAAATACGAACCAGGTGTCCCTCTTGGCGACCACCTGGAACGTTTGACTCTTCTCCCCGGAGATAGTCATACCCTGGCTCTCCAGGTATTTATGGAACTTATCCACCTGACATTGTGCCTCCCTCTCGTCTTCATCAAGCAAAATGATGTCATCAGCGAAAGCCAGGATTGGGACTTTCCTTATATCATTTACATTTGTACCACTGGTTTTCTTCTCCATTTCATCCAGCAGCGGCTCTAGGCATAAATTGAATAGCAGCAGTGGCAAAGGGTCACCCTGCTTGACTCCCCTAAGGATTTCAATCTCGACCCCTACATTGTCTCTGATATTGATCATTTGCCTTGCAACCTTTGTACATTTCCTCGATTATGTCTATAATAGGGGTCGGAACATCTTTCCTCGGTAGGCAAGGTTTTATCGCCGAATGGGGTATCGTGTCAAACGCTTTGGAGATATCCGCTATCGTGAATACCTCCTTCCCGTTGTTCTTCCTGCTATAATTTAAGGCAGCGTTAAATAATTCTATATTTATTTCATCCATTCTTGGATGTAAAGCCTTTCTGCCTTAAATTTTGCACGATACCCCCCCCCCCCTTATCCTACCGTCGAGGATAGAATAAAAAATTCGGCCGAGAATGGGGCCTAGAGTTATAGGCCGCCAATTGTCGACCTTACTGCTATTTTATTCGCTTTGGGTATCAAAGTAGTCCTATTTTCCTTCCATGAGGTTGAAAAATAGGAACTAAAACATAAGATGTTATATAATTTAGCGATTATTGCGGGCAGGCTAGGTATCAACAGATGTTCCTTTTGAGTTCCGTCTGGCCCTGCCGCTGTTTTCTTTCTCATCTTTCTCAATCTTTCGCTTATATTTATCAATATTTCGCGTCTAAGATGACGCAAATAAATCTGAGTACAAGGAAAACATGTCCAATCTTTAACAGTGATCGTATTTTGCGAGTGGAATCGAGAATGCATCTCACATCTTTATTTTACATAGTTTACATTATCTGAAGTGGCATTGACTCGCTTTAGACTGCTTAAAAGGATAGATCCTCATTGATACTGTCCCGATTTTCAGTTGTTTGCATCATCCTATTTTAGCATTCTATTTTATATAAGTATATAGGATGTCCTAGTTTTGGGGGTGGCGGGGAGGGGGCGGTATCAGCGATATTATTATACATAGTATATACGAGTGAAAATAAGAAAAATATGTTATATAAACATCGGCGCGTAAAAAGATTATAGTTTTAGTAAAAGACTATAACGAAAGTATAAAATAGCAACGGGCTGGTTTTCGTTCGATGATGGATACATTGGCGATATTTATCTAATCTATTCAAATTGTCTTTATACATCTGGACCGTAATAATGTGATTCGTAATAATCCTTGTATATTCGGCCAGTCGCGGGGAGACGCGGTCGCGAGGAGACGCGTCAACGGGAGTCATAAATTCCCGTTACGATTATCTTATTAATCGACGCCACGAACAGGTCGATCCCCGTATTTCTTGTGGGATAATAAGGGTAATTCAATTGGAATAAAACTGTAGTCTACAGTCTTATTAATGTATATGTATTTTGGAACAACTAATATACGCACACAAAGTGAATCGTTGAGGTACAATGACTGCCCGATATTTAGAGGAATGATAGATTGTCGCGTGACTTTGGAGCGATTTTGACTCGGGAGGTGTCGTACGGAACTGATGACTTCACAGGAACGATGGCACAAGTCAGAAGACAGACACGTCTCGTGCTCCTCCGGAGGAAAGCTCGGTGTGGGTGTGGCCTTTTGCGCTATGAGTGCGGATTCGTTGGTCACACTTTTCGGTATGAAGGTGAGGGTAACGATCCGCGATGCCCATTGGTTATCGCCAACGTTAATGAGTAAAACATGAGGAGTTTTACTGCCAACGTGGCTAATGAATGTCATAGCTCTTGGGTGTATTTACTTTTCCGTCCGGCCGGTACCTGCTTCCTCCGTGATTGTTACCAGCACGTAATAAACCTCAAGATGTCTTGAATTGCCCGCTGTAAACTTAAAGTACTTTTTTGGACTTTCCGTCCATTAAGTTCAGGATAGACCATTTGACCCCGCTAAATGCGTTAGCAATTAAGCTAACGTTGAAGTATATGGTGGGTCCTTGGGTCTATAGCGGATCGGAAGGACGGTCTGAGGCCCATTGACTTTCAGGTAGCGAGGCCGCTTCGTGCGGCGTAACATCCTCCCCCCGTTGAGAGGGCACCGATCAAACTGCTGTATGAGGGTTCAGGCGCATATCTTCTCCGCTTCCTCTGGTCGTCGCGGTGGTTCGCATTCGTCTGGATCGGGCTGGCAGGGTAGGGGAACCAATCGCTTAACTCCGCGATCCAAGATGTTCGCTGCCGTCTGCACCGTGACGGTCCGTATTATTCCGTCAGCCCCGGGGTGGACTTTGATTACACGTCCTAGCGGCCATTGCATGGATGGAACGTTGTCTTCCCGAAGTAGTACTACGGTGCCTTCTCGAATCTTGTTCCACTTGTTGCGGCTGGTCAGCTCAGTGAGATATTCCCGGTGCCACCGGCTCCAGAAATGTTGCTTCATTTGGTGGATGTGCTGCCAGCTGGATAGACGGCCTGACGGAATATCTCTGTAATCCCTTTGTGGCAAATTGATTAATGTATCGCCAATTAAGAAGTGCCCGGGAGTGAGGACAGGAGGATCATTGGGATCAGATGATATGGGTGTAAGCGGACGGGAATTGAGGATGGCTTCTATCTCGATGACCAGGGTATTGAGATGCTCGAAGGTCAAGAGATCCTTACCGATGACGCGGATGAGATGGCGTTTGAATGATTTTACCGCGGCTTCCCACAAGCCGCCGAAATGTGGTGAATTGGGAGGGTTGAAACGCCATCGTATTTGTCGGTCGGTGAGAAAGATCTGCACACTTTCTCTGTGGTCATCGGACTGCAAGAGTGTCCGGAGTTCCTTCAATTTCCTGTTTGCTCCGACGAAGTTGGTGCCGTTGTCCGAAAAGATGGTCGCGCAATGTCCTCGCCGCGAGATGAATCGTCGCAAGGCGGCGAGAAATGCGTCCGTGGTGAGGTCACTCACCAATTCGATGTGGACAGCTTTGGTTGCCAGGCATATGAATAGGGCGACATAGACCTTTATCTTTCGGCGATTGCGATCCCTTCTCTCCTTTATGTGGAACGGTCCGCAATAGTCAATCCCGACATTGGTAAACGGACGCGACTCGGTAATACGTGCCTCTGGAAGATCTCCCATCAGGTACTCCACTGGTGGCGGTTAAGCTCGGCAGCATCTCACGCATTGTTTGATGGTGCGCCATACTTGGCTACGACCGTCGATAGGCCAATAGCGTTGTCTGATCGCGTACAATGTGGCCTGTGTCCCCGAGTGATGGTTGTCTATGTGCTCTTGCCTTATGATTATTTCCGTGACCGACGCCTTCGGCAGAATGATCGGATGTTTTTGTGAGAAGGGCAGCGGTGAGTTACCGAGTCTTCCCCCGACTCGCAAGATCCCCTCCTTGTCGATGAATGAATTTAGGCTTTGGAGTTTGCCTCCGACCTCTTTGGTCCGCTCCGTCTGTAACATCCGAATCTCCTTCGAGAAATGAACACGTTGGATTAATAATATTAACCGATCGTGTGCCGAAGTCATCTCGTCTACGGTGAGAGGTGTCGCTCTGTTTTGTTTGTGTCGCCATCGTAGGCACCGCGCGAAGATCTTCGTGAGTTTTGGCCAAGAAGAATATCGATTTAGTATCGACTGGTCGATCGTATTTGTGACCAGACATGTCGTCCTTTTTTGTTCGGGGATTTCGTCCAGCGGCATTGCGTTCCAGGTCGGCCACCTTTCTTCGCTCTGAGCAAGCCAGCTTGGGCCGTTAGTCCATATGCTCGGTATTACGAATTTTTTCGGCGTTTGACCTCGAGATATTAAGTCTGCTGGATTGTCAGTGATGGGTACATGACGCCTATCAGCGATAGTACTTTTGGTTTGAATCTCGGAAACGCGATTCGCTACGAATGTCTTCAGCATATGTGGGGAAGATCTGATCCATTGGAGTACGGTGGTGGAGTCCGTCCAGTATGCGATCCGAGACACATTTATCGTTACGGACTTCCGTATGATCGCCATTAAGGACGTGAGAAGCACTGCTCCGCTTAATTCGAGTCTGGGTATGGTTAATGTTTTTAACGGTGCTACCTTCGATCGTGCTATAAGTAATCGGGTCTAAATGCGCCCGTCAGCATCGATCGTACGAAGATACGCACAGGCCCCGTACGCCTTCTCGCTGGCGTCACAAAATCCGTGAATTTCTTTTCTGACAGCTGCGTTGATCACGGTTTTACGGGGGAACCGAATATCGTTGATTAAGGACAGTTGATTGTAGTATCTTGTCCATTCACAATGTATGTCCGAGGGGAGGGTTTCATCCCAATCGATTTTCAAAGCCCAGACTCGTTGAAGCATAATTTTGGCTCGAATGATGACTGGTGCGAGTAACCCTAGCGGATCATAGATCCGGGCAATTACAGAGCTGATCGACCGCTTGGTGACACGTGATATTGGGGAGTGGGTCTCGACGGAATAAAGGATTGCATCGTCGTGCGAATCCCAAAAGATCCCTAATGTTTTTAGCGTTTGAGACTCACCGAGTTGTAGTCTGCGGTTTTTCGCCTTCTCTGAGAGTCCCTGTAGTATCTCCGGGTCGTTGGAAGCCCATTCTCGGATATTGAATCCGGCGGATTGAAGGAGATCTGTAAGTTCTTTCCTGATTGACCTTACCTCTTCCTTAGTATCGGCCCCGGTAAGGGCGTCATCGACGTAGAAATCTCGCTTCAGTACCGAGGCCGCGCGCGGGAATCGATATCCCTCGTCGTCCGCCAATTGTTTTAGGCATCGTAGGGCGAGGTATGGGGCGGCTGACAACCCGAATGTCACGGTGTTGAGCTGATATGTTTCGACATCACCTTTGGAATTGCGCCACAGGATTTGTTGATACTTCCGATCTTGTGGGCGGACTAGGATTTGTCTATACATCTTCTCAATATCACCGGTTAGGACATATTGGTGCGAGCGGAATCGTAATAGTATATCGACAAGGTCTTCTTGTAGTTTTGGTCCGGTGTGCAGAACGTCATTCAGGGAGACTCCGGAGTTGCTGGTTGCTGATCCGTCGAATACAACGCGAAGCTTAGTGGTATCGCTCGCTTCCTTGATCACCCCATGGTGTGGTAGGTAATACCGATTGGTTGGGGGATGTTTCGTCGTGATTTTGGTCATGTGGCCCAGATCTAGGTACTCCTGAATTACCGCACGATATGTGACTTCGAATTCCCTGTCGCGTTGGAAGCGACGATGAAGAGAGGCAAATCTGCTGATTGCCCCTGCTTTGGAGGCGCCGAGCTCGTGAAGTCTGTCGTTGAATGGTAGGGCGACGATGTATCGTCCGTCTTCCGTGCGTCGGACGTGTTCCTGAAAGTGTTCTTCACATAGTCGCTCCGATTCCGACAAGTAGGTGGTGGCTGGTCCCTCATCGATTTCCCAGAAACGAGCGAGATCTGTTTGTAGATCTGCCGTGGTCGTGTGGAAGGAGTGAATAACCGATTGTGCGGCTGGGCTCCCCCCGATGACCCAACCAAACCGAGTCTTTTGTAAACACAGGTCGGTGTTGTTGGCTTGGCTTAATTTTATCTGTCCGATGCATAATGAGGACACAGTGGGCCCGGCGCTTAGTAGTATGTCGATCGGACTGGGCTTGTGGAATTCGGGATCGGCGAGTCGTAGATTTTTTGGCAGTTTGAGACCGGAGCGGTCGACTGGTTGATCTGGAACCAGTGGCGATATCGTCGGGATCACCAAGAACGTCAGTGTACATTTATACGCTCCCCCTTGGAGGTGACGGTGGCCGTGATATGACGCTTCGCCGTAGTGGTTAAATTATCAAGGGCTCCAATTGGCACTGAACATCTTCCTTGTTTTATGCCGAGCGAGTTTGCGAGCTCTTCGGTCATGAAGTTCATGCTCGATCCAGTATCGAGCAAAGCTCTCGCTCGAATTGGATGTGCCCGACTGTTTAGGACATTGATTCGTGCCGCGACTAAGAGATCAGGATGCAAGGGGGAATTTGGTGATGTGTCGGTGAGTCAATGATTTTTAGACCTCTGAGCATTGGGTGATCCTGGTGATTCGTTTGACCTGGATCGCGTTGTGCGAGACTCGTAGTGATGAGTAGATTTCTGAGTTTTGGGGAAGGCTGGAGAGGAGTTCCGCGTTGCGTCGGTTGTTCGTCTTGACTTCATGATGTCCCTGACAGATAGGAATTCTCGGTGTCTTCTTGGTCGTGGTGAAGGTGTGTCCTTATGACAGTTTTTGTCTATAGTGGAGACGTCGATAGGACGTCCCTTTGGTATCAATTGGGGCGTCGAGTCGATCCCGGTTCGCTCGTGTTTTCAGGAATTCCAATAAATGGGTGTACGAGGGCATCTTGCCATCCGGTAATGTGTGATGCCACTTGCGAATGATGGACGCAGGTAACTTGGAGATGAAAAGATCGATCAGAATCACGTCAGCGTCTATCTTTTGACCTAGTTTCTCGAGTGCGCGAAGATTCAGTTTGACTGTCTCCAAAAAGTCGTCGATGGCTTCAGGTGTTTCTTCAGGGATTCTCGGATAGTCCCGTATTAAGTGCCAGTGACGCATGCAAATTCGTCTTTGGCAGTCGAATTTCTCTTTTAATACGTTTACTGCTATGGGATAATTAGCCGCTGTGAGGCCTAAAGATTGGATGCTACGCGCTGCTTGTCCAGTCAATGATGCGCGAAGATAGTAGAACTTTTGTACCGGTGTTAGCGTCTCACTCTGGTCTATCACGGACGAGAAGGTCTCATAGAACGAATACCACTCCTCGAGTGTGCCATCGAACTTAGGCAGATTGATTTCCGGGAGTTTTAGGGATGTCGAATCGGAACGGTTACTTGACTCGCATTTTTTCGGTGTCGACTTGGTTGAGGATTGCAATTGTTTTAAGATACCCATAACTCGTCCACGAATGCGAGCCTGTTCGAATTGTATCGACTCTGCACGTTCCGTGTCTGGATCCTCTAGTTCGTCTAGTTCGTCTTGGATCTTAGCTATCCCCTCCCGGACTTCGTCAATCGTTTGACTACAGGAGAGGACAAGGTTTTCATCGATGGAATCTGCTTGATTGGCTTCATTGATTCGACGATCCATGTTTCTCAATCGGCCGAGTAAGACCCCTCGTCGTCGGCGCAGCTTACTGATGCGTTCGGATGGCGACTTGGAGGAATCAAAATCCATTGCGCGGGCTTACCTGGTTGATATGCAATGGACGTTGGTCTGGCTATCGGCAGCTGCTCTGTGCTGTGCGGCGTGAGGTCGCGTATGTGATCAGCAAGGAATGTGATTTCTTCCGACGGTCACTCGTGTGGTGGAGTTGTTTTTACGTGGCACTGTGATCACTGGTAAGTGAACTTTTTCCACTGGCACGTAATCCGGCTCGAAGGACCATGTATATTTGGCCAGTCGCGGGGAGACGCGGTCGCGAGGAGACGCGTCAACGGGAGTCGTAAATTCCCGTTACGATTATCTTATTAATCGACGCCACGAACAGGTCGATCCCCGTATTTCTTGTGGGATAATAGGGGTAATTCAATTGGAATAAAACTGTAGTCTACAGTCTTATTAATGTATATGTATTTTGGAACAACTAATATACGCACACAAAGTGAATCGTTGAGGTACAATGACTGCCCGATATTTAGAGGAATGATAGATTGTCGCGTGACTTTGGAGCGATTTTGACTCGGCAGGTGTCGTACGGAACTGATGACTTCACAGGAACGATGGCACAAGTCAGAAGACAGACACGTCTCGTGCTCCTCCGGAGGAAAGCTCGGTGTGGGTGTGGCCTTTTGCGCTATGAGTGCGGATTCGTTGGTCACACTTTTCGGTATGAAGGTGAGGGTAATGATCCGCGATGCCCATTGGTTATCGCCAACGTTAATGAGTAAAACATGAGGAGTTTTACTGCCAACGTGGCTAATGGATGTCATAGCTCTTGGGTGTATTTACTTTTCCGTCCGGCCGGTACCTGCTTCCTCCGTGATTGTTACCAGCACGTAATAAACCTCAGGACGTCTTGAATTGCCCGCTGTAAACTTAAAGTACTTTTTTGGACTTTCCATCCATTAAGTTCAGGATAGACCACTTGACCCCGCTAAATGCGTTAGCAATTAAGCTAACGTTGATGTATATGGTGGGTCCTTGGGTCTATAGCGGATCGGAAGGACGGTCTGAGGCCCATTGACTTTCAGGTAGCGAGGGCTGGTGTGCTGGCCGCTTCGTGCGGCGTAACAATCCTAACAAGGCTTAAAATTAGTAAGTTGCACTATTTCATATTAACATGGTGCGAGAATTAAAATATGAAAGCGAAAATATGTCGATATTCATTCTCTTACTGTTTTACAGATTGAAATTGAACTGATATACTGTACGGGAATAACGCGGAAAATTTCCCAATGGAAGAGTATAGCATCATTTTGTGTTTAGAATAGTTCATAAAAAATCATGTGAAAGCTGCTCATTTCAACGTACAAAATAACAACAGCACTATGTGTACATACACGCGATGGAAATCAAAATCGAAGAATTTTACGAGCTACTGAATTGATAATTCGTAATGCATTCAATGAAATTAAAAAGAAGAAGCAAGAAAAAATTCTCAATGTAATGCATTCATTTCATAGATGACAATCTTAAAACGAAGTCTTGGATCCCGCCACCGTAATGTGCCTCCGGATGGAGTATGTAAAATGGATCTCCATCTTGTCTGTGTATCACAGTCACCTGTGCTGTACGAATAGGGACGGCTCACAACGAGGTGGAGGCGGCATTTTCAAAGACACGGGGGTTTGGCTCCCGTCCTAGTTCTCTCCACAGCAACAAAGAAAAATGGCTTTGGAGACTCCATGGAGTCGACTACGTAAGTTCCAAACGCCTACATAAAAAGGACACCGCAATGACCTGGGCCTCGATTCTGAAGATGTTTACCTCGGGTGCTCTGCTCGGGCGCAGCAGAGGATTTATCGCACTCGAGTATGCAAAGGGTGAAAGATAATGATGGTCGTGGTAATGTCAATCAGGCAATCTTGCACGGCAACATCGAGAGTAGAGCGCGATGTGGCATGATCGCCGCACATCGCCCCATCGATGAGTGAGGATTGTTATCAGCGCGAGCGGGAGGGGAGGGGGCTCGTGAGTATGCTTTCGCGATTCCAGGGACCTCCTCTTGATGCGCTTTGGAAGGTCAGCGTGGAGGTTTTGGCCGGTATGAAGAAGTCTGTCTGTCTTTTAAACATGCTGACAGACTGGCGAACCAAAAACAAGTAATACAATATGGGCATTTGATAATAAAAAAAAAAACAAGTTTGGGGTGCAGAGAAGGGACTCCAGTACCAGTGTAGTCCCCGATGAAAAAGTGGGTTCCGCTGCGTCGTCATATTATCTCTTCTAGGGACGACTCTGCCACCTCCGCAGAGATGGAAGCGGAGGCCGACTTCTGGCCCTCGGTAAAAGAATGGAGAAGGATACCCTAGAGCAGGTATCCAATGTCAAGAGCGCTATAATTGTCCGAATAACTGGCGACATTGCCTCTGAGATTATGCGGGAAATGGAGGAGGTGCAGCTGTCACCCCCTCTAAAAGCTTGAAGGTAACCTATGTTTATAGGCTCAGGTAGCCACCCCATAAAGTACGACTGGTTAGAGTACACGCGCTTCCGCGTGAAACCATGCGTATCCTCGAAAATGAGGTTAGTCTCTTCCAGGCGACGGTGGCGAGTCCAACTTTAGGGCGGCTCCAAGATGTGAGGAGCATCCCAAGAGGTCTCGTTATTCCAAGATGAGATGTTATTCGCATGCCAACGTCAGCGCTCAGGAAGTGTCCTATTAGATAGTAGTTACCTTTAAAAGATAAAGAAATTCTGACCTGGCCTGGCCAAAATAATGCTTTAAAGAAAACGGGCCACGTTGCTGCTATTATCCTTGCAAAAGGCATAGCTACAAGATATCAACAATATTTTACGATAAAGAACAGGTTAACCCCATTATATTATAAGATTTCTATCTTAAAACTATCTGGTCAGAAACTTTTGCACGTAACTGTATATATAAATTAGCAACACTGCGACTTAAGGACTTACTTCGGGTTAAACACAGACGTTGATTCAAGAATCGCCCAAAATTTAATGAGTTAGAGAGGAGCAGAGTTCAGTTTTAAGTTTTACTGGGCCTACCATTTAAGGTCTATCTGCGGAGTTCCTGGGATGCTCTAGCCTGTATAGATGCAGTTGGCTTAATTGATAAAACAAATTCTAAGGATTTCAATTATTCTATATATTTGAAA
The DNA here is from genome assembly GCA_014737525.1 of Bombus difficillimus. NCBI lineage: Eukaryota > Metazoa > Arthropoda > Insecta > Hymenoptera > Apidae > Bombus > Bombus difficillimus. The sequence continues at coordinate 52,480 of JACXIT010000123.1, read as the reverse complement.
GCCCTTCATAATGTTATAAACTTTTGCGTTATAACCTCCATCATTATAGTATATTATTATGATTAAGATTATTATTATGATTAATCATTTAATCATTTTAGCTATTGTATTAATATTATTATATTTATTGTACACATATCGTTATTTGATATTTCTGTTCATTGATAAATCTCTTTAAAGATCGTAACTTGTAAATTTCTGCGCGCCACACGACCGCTATCCGCTCTCAACCTTACGAGACGCCATTGGTGTAAAGTTGGGGTAAAGCTAAAGGTAAAAGAACTCTTTTGCTTGCTACCAGGTGAACCAGCTTCAAGGACTGTTTCCAATGTAAAGTAGCAGAGGGCGAACCCTCTGACGGATACTTCCATTGTGAATCTTTGTTCGCGAATAGAATGGAGTTGGTTCCAAACAGAGGGCATAAAAATTTGGCCGTGCAAGTCATAAACCGTAATTGCTTCCATATATCCAATGATTATTCGCAAACTGTTCAGCAGCATTACCTTGGTGAGCGAACTTTCCCTGAACACATTTGACGAACAGCACACTTCAAGAACTGTAACTTCAGTTACAATAACAAAACTAAAAATATGTATACATTAAAATATATATTAATTATTACACATTATATATTAATATATAACATATAATATATTAATATAATATTTATGCGTTAGTTGATGCATAAAAATTCCTATATAAAAGGGGTTTAACACTAGGTTTGCGGAACCCGTCAATTTGACGGATTTCAAACTTCGAAATGAAATATCCCAAACACCATAGCATTAATTTTAACCATTTTGCATTGTAAATTAATCATTTCACGTAAAGAATTTGTAGCGGCGCATGAGTTAGAGGACAATTCAAATCATGTTGTTGTTTTGCCTCGGAGTATCAAGATCGTTAGGATATACGTAATGTAAGAATAAATAAACTCCGGCCAAAACAATTCGCCGCTACGTGCAACCGTCGAACAAAGACGATATTTGATTATATTATATATATTATTTAATTTATTTCAAATATATTTGTCGGGTTGTAATAGCAAGCTCTCGTTTCCGTTTTTTCAATCCTCTACACATCTACCATAAATTGGTGACATCCAACGTGATTTGGGGCGAAGAAATGGTAAACGCTAACGATAGCAAAGCCACAGCTAGTGTAGCAATCACTATGCCTCCTCTGCAACCCACGAACATCACCTTGTGGTTCGCCTTATTAGAGACGCAACTTGATGCGGCGGACATCACGTCCGACAAGGTAAGATTTGCGAGCCTCGCAAAATGTCTCGACGGTCAACTTCTTCAGCAAATTGTGGGCGTCATGACGGATCCCCCAACCCCGGAACGGTACGCGAAGTTAAAAGGCGAACTTGTTCGCATTCTAACGGACACCGACAGTGCAAGGGTAAAGACGTTGGCGAAAAGCGAAGAAATGGGCGATAGAAAGCCATCTCAATTTTATCATCACCCAAGCCCGGGAAAATTAATGCGGTCAGCGGACGGTCCTGATACCAGAGGAATTTGGAGAGGATCACGTCCTCGTCGGCGATCGAGATCGAGAAGTCGAAGTACATCCAGGTCGCGAGAAAGATCGTGTGACTCCGGCCTATGTTACTATCATCGGACATTCCGGGACCGCGCACGAAAATGGCGGTTCCCGTGCAAATGAATACAGGGAAACAGGACCAGTCGTCCGTAAATGTGGCATACGACGACGGCTTGGGAACCCGCCGCATCTTCGTTACGCTCAAAAGGACGAAAATTTCATTCCTAGTGGACTGGTGCCGACACATGTGTGTATCCACGCAACAAGATACGTGGACCCGCGAACAAGAGCGACTACGAACTGTTCGCGACCAACGGAACGCGGATTGCGATGTATGGCACCATTACCGTGTCCCTCAACCTATCACTACGTCGAGCTTTTAAGTGGCGTTTTGTAGTTGCCGATGTGCAAACGTCCATCATCGGTGTCGACTTTCTGAGTCATTATGAATTGCTTGTAGACCCACGAAATAAACGACTCCATGATATGACTATATAACTGTTGACAAAGGGATTCGCCGCCACAACCGACGTAGCGTCAATCAAGACCATCGACGGAGAATCACCGCATCATAGACTACTGGCGGACTTCCCAGATTTAACGAGACCTCCGAAGAAGATCAGTATGAATTAGGCCAAAGCGAAACTGACAGTGAAACTTCTAAATACATTGAAAGTGGAGAGTTGGAAGGATTTTCGGATAGTGAAGAGGAAAATTTCTTGAAAGTGTGTTGTAAGAAGAAAAGGATGCGTATTCTTTCTAGTTCTGACTCCGAGGATGATGGGTGAAATTGAAATTGCAATTAACGGAACACAGTGGATAAAATTGAAAGCAGGCGGATGTAGGGGTAGAACGCTCGTTCGTTTGATATTGAAGGATATCGCAGGACCTACTGCCTATGCTAAGAGAAATATTATGTCGGGTTGTGAAACTAGTGCTTCCGAATTGATAATTGACAGACATATAATGGAACACATAAAAGATTGCACTGAAATCGAGGCACATCAAGTTTTGAAAAAAGACTAGATAATCACAGTTGCTGAGTTACGTAGTTTTCTAGGAGGAGTCCCTCGGGATGAGGAAGTCGATAACCGGGGGAATTATAATTAGACTCCCCGGGGACAAGGACAGAGGGAAGGCGTCACGACTGGCGACGCGTTTGGCCGAGGTACTGGACCCGACCACGGTGAGAGTCGCGGCCCCAACGAGGGCGGCGGAGCTGAGGGTGACCGGGATCGACATCTCGGTCAACAAGGAGGAG
>JACXIT010000123.1:31523-47100 GCA_014737525.1 Bombus difficillimus | reverse complement strand
AACAACAGCAGGAGACAGACGACGAGGTGCACCCAGGTAGTAATTCGCAAGAGATCCCGGGGCACCTCCAAAACGTCGGGACGACCACCGTGGGGTTTTAGTCGGTAAGAGTCCGACACTCCCCCGTCGCCCCCCAAAGGGCGGCGGGGCGTCCATGAGGATTTCCCCACGGAAAAAAAAAAAAAAAAAAAAAAAAAAAGTTTTCTAGGAATTCTATATGCCGGGGACGCATATGAAGCGAGATCATTGAAAGCTTCCGAAAGATTACAAACAGATAAATTTGCGCTGATATCCAAAATATGGAACAAATTTATAATAGCCAGGTTTGTTACAAGTCATATGAAAATATCTCGATAGATGAACAATTATTAAACTTTTGTAATCCAAGTTACAGTACCACGCCAAAATAATTTACTTAAAATCCTGTAAAACAATTGTTTGTAAATAATCGACTAAATAAAAAAAAAAAAAAAAGAACGGTTCCGTTTACGACAATTTCATTTGGACTAGCTTGTACATTTCCAATTTCACTTTCAGAACTTGAAAGCACGCGTCTTCTTTTGCGTACATTCAAAATTTTCTCTGACTCACTTTCTGAGGACTTATTTTCTTTGTCACTAATGTCACTATTACTGTTATCACTACAAGTTTCAATTTTTTTTCCCCTAGTTCACTTTCCTCTCACTCAGAGATTCACTATCCTCAATATCAGAGCATTCCATTGGTATCCTTTTCAGTTTCTGCAACAATTCGGATGCTTGCTTCGGAACAATTGTTTACATTTTCAAAGCTTGTAAAATATTGCTATATAAAACGAGAAATCAGGTCTTATTTGGAATACTGTGCTTTACAGAATGACCAGTCAATTTGACCGGTACTGGTATCCGTAGCCATGATACAAAATTACTTTCATTCTAAATCAATAAAACAAAATTAAAGTTTACTATATTATTCCCTTAGCTATCCCTGAAAAAGTCATTGCATCATTGCGGAGAAAAAATGTTACATGAAGTAGGAATTTTAAAATAAAATTGTCAAACCAGTGATTTTGACTGGCGTGGTAGTTCTAGTGCTAAACTACATCAATAGTTTATTACAAAAGTCATACATGATTGCAGATTTTGTACTTCCATTGAATTTTTTGCCCCTTGAAAACAAATTATGCGAAAAAATATTACTCGGATTTGTTTAAAAGACTGCTTAAAAAAATAGAGATTGTATTATTATTTAATATTCATCTTATAAAAAATATATAATATGTAACAGCATTTGTAAATAAATAATTCCTCGTTGTAAAATTTAGGTGTGAGATTTGAATATGTATTCAAGCCCCGCAAAATTTTTGAACCCGGCTCCGCAAAAGATTACGCCGGCCCTGGAGTTATGAAGCCAATGATACGGAAATAATAATAAATTTAAACTGAACAATAATAGAAGAAATAACAGAGATACTTTCTGGAGAAAAGAAAGAAAGAATAGAATAATCTACCTATAGTCAAGTATATAAATATGATAAAAATATGGAAAAAATAATTAAAGTTACTTACTTAGATATGAAACTGCTATTAATAACTAAAAGAATAATCAAAGTTAGAGTAGCAGGGAGGAAAGAACGATCAGTGAATGCAGAAAACAGCATAAAATACAAAACACATGAAAACAAAATATGTAATATGTGTAAGAAAAATAAATTGGATACAGTATTCAGAATTTACAACAAAATCCATTAAAAAACAACAATAGGATGCTCATTTCCTTTTCTGACAAAGAAAAATAGTTATGAGAACTGACAAATTTTATTAAAACGCAAAATCAGCATTAAGCTAAGATCATTTTACCATAGAAGAATAGCAATTCAGACAAATTCACAAATTATAATAACTTAAGAACAACTTAAAAACTTTGTTATGTTTGTTTTGTAGTAACCAACAAATTTAAAGACTTTTAACCTAAGAATAAATATGCCACAAATAATTTTATGTAGAAATAAACATAAATAATATTAAATAAATAGAATTTTTCTTATTGAACAGTTTGTAATAAAAGACGAATTAAAAAAGAAAAAGTAACTTTAACAAAGAAAAAATTTATAAAAATTTATTCCGAAAAAATTTTAGCCGATCAGATAAGTGAAATAAAAGTACAAAAAGCAACTAATATTAGATGAAACATGTAATGTATTCTCTCAACGCACATTTGCGAAGCGGTTTATTTTATATTTCATTTCCGAGCTTCTTTGTTTCCACCCAGTCATGGCAGTTCAGAACTATTTTATGAAAATTAGGAATTTTCTACATCAAATCATTTCATTTGCCAAATCTCATATATTTCTAGATTATTCTCACAAAATTAGTACAGCGCGCAAACATTAAAAGGAAATAAGCGATACAGTAGTACAAACAAACAAGGACAAAGGTTAAAATAAGACATCAAAAATGGCAGTTATTATTCAAATTTGTATGAAAAGTCCTTGAGAAAGTAAATTCTTCTTTAAATGAAAGACGGTTATGTATATGAAAATCAAAAATGTAATGAAAATACAAAAAACATAAAAGAAGAAAACTGTATTTGTTATTACGACTTACTTTTACATGTAGAATAATTTCTTTTCCGGTTACTGTACTATCCCATGCATCCTAGAAGGAATTTTTAGATTAAAATTATTTATACAAAACTAATATGTATGCGAATCTTTTCATTTTATAAAATTGTATGTATAAAATATTTACCTTCGCTAAATCTCTTTTTACAGAAACTTTGCAGATCAAGTTTCTAATCAAATTTAATTCTCCACTTAGTACTCATTACCAAGTAGTGCTTGGTAAATTCAAAAATTATAACGTTTAGTAAATTTTTAATTTAAAATATATAAATGTATGCATATGCAAAATACATTACATGTGTGTGTACTTACATTCAAAATACGTAACAGTTATAGAATATTTTAGATTACGAATTTGATTTTAATCGTTCATTATGTTCTTTTACTACAATTTAGTTGTCAATTGAAAATCGATTCATAAGATTCATATGGGAAGGATCTTTTTATTGCAAATAGACTAATGGAAAGTTTTTCTCTAAAATGAATTGCAAATAATAATTTTGAACAAAAACGGAAAAATAAATGTCTTTTCTAAAGGAAGAAAAATGAATAAGGTACGAAAATCTAATAGCTAATAAAATTTTATTCGTTATTCCTTATTGACTTATTAGACCTTGATATTTCGTGTCAGGTATCGCTATCTTTGACATTCAATAACAAAGATGAACATTTGTTTGGAAATTTACGTCCCCGAGAATGTTTCTAGTCCCATAATAAACAGTTTTTGTAAACAAAATCTTATTTTTAAAATCACGACCGCCACTAGAGACTGCGAAGCGCGGAACAAGTCTCGCTCTGACAAAATAATATTTTTATACATATGTATAGTATTACAAATTAGAAACAGAAAAGACATGTACCTCTGTAGTTCGTAACTTTCTTTGACGAAAATTTATTCCTATCTTAATTAAAAAGTTTTTAGTAATATCAATAACAAAATAATCACTTGATGATTGAGTACATATTAATAAAAATATCTGTATCTGAAATGTTTATTATTTTAAAACTTAGTGAAGTACAATTATTTCATAAAGTTCATTATTCTGGCTTTGTTTCGTGCAAAATCAATAATTATATCTTCGTAATTTCAATTTTCACGTAACTTATTCAAATTAAATAATCGAAGATAGTCTTTCCTGAGACATAGTAGTATGTATATAATTTTTAATTAATTTTGATCTAGAGAAAGTACGCCCTGCAGAAGCGATTGGAATAATTAAAGTAACATAAAGTTGGAAAATAAATCCTTAATTTTATGTATGTTTAATTTTATGTATTCGAACATTGCAATGGTGTTACATACGACAAAGTTTTACTGTATATGTCACAAAATATTTTTATTTCATTAAGTAAATCGCTTCTATCTATATTATGTTATATAAAAATCTGAATGGTACAGAATCAAGCTCAATGCTCAATTCTTTTGAATTATTCTCCGATTGAAAATATTCCTTGATCAACAATAACTAAAAAGCGCACCCTGGAAAAGATAACTTCGGTGTTATGCGAACGCGTATCTCCACTTTATAGCATAACAAATTTTCGTTTTGTTAATACGACGTCTTAAAAATTTAATGAAATGTCATTATTAGAGCAGGTGAACCTGTCGAAGAGCTACTTGCTCACCGATTTCGATGCCCTTGAAATATGTCGTAAGATCATGATTCTGAACAACTTTTTCTTATAGATACGAATGCTCGATCTTAGTTTTCGTTATATTCATGCAAAAGTATGCTTGGTATCATAAACATATGAATCTTCTTTTTATATTTTATACAAAATTAAGAGAATAATGTTTCACATCTTATTTGTAAATAAAATAGCAGACGGTATTATTTCTTCTTCTAATGTCAACCAGCAATTTTCTCATGTATATATATGTCGGGTTAACATTATGATTAAGGGTAGCGGTGTGTAATGAATCTTCACTGGAATTAGCCATCGTTGTTATACAATCGAGGTATTGTTGATTAGCACACTTGTGAGTAGTACAGAATCGACAAGCAACCGCGGAAACTAGACACTAATGGCAACGGTCTTAGGTTCCATAGCGAATCCGCGGACAACGAGATGGTAAATGTACTTTTTTCCAAAGTCAGAGTCTGACTCTTGGTTAAAAGGTGACATTATGCACCGATCGTAAAGATGTTGTTTTACTCGCTGATGAGTTCGCACGAGAGAATGCGTTATCCGTCGCGGTGATGTTGCAGAGGAAAACTATGATGGGGTGTACCTAATGGCACGAGATCATCGGATTCGTCGAGGAAAGCCTCCGCTCGGAAAGTGACGGAGATGGACGTTGCTGTTAATTGGTTGATTTCTATGTTGGTGGTTAGAAAAGGATGTTAGCCGCCCTTGAGAGAAAGTTGCTAGCAGGAAGTGTCGTACGTGGGAAAAGCAAAGTCCTCTTATCTTCCCCTAGTAGGTGATAGATTTACGAATTGTTAGGATAAAGACTGTTTGTCCGATTGAAGGGCGTTAGGTAACTAAATCCTAAGGTCTATTAGCGGGTCCTCGACTGGCTAAACTGCGGAGATACATCGGCATCTGGCAATCATCTTGCCCGAAGAATAGGATCTGTGTGTGGCTGAGTCACGGGGCAGATACCATTGGAATGTTTACTATCGAGTGTCGCTATAAATATTTCTCTGTAAGGAGAGCTATACAATTATTCTATACCTTATTCTGTTATGTAAAACGTTCATCCCGTGGCTACGCTCGGCGACTACTTGTCGCCTCGAGCCCAAGCTCATTATCTCAAGTTTCAGACAATTGTATTTCGGTTGATTTATAAAGACTACAGTAATGGGAATTTTCCAAAGAACTCCAAAGGGAACGACCGGTGTCCTTTCATCTCCGACATATATATATATAATTTAGTTACTATTTTATACATAATATATACACATACTATACTATATATTATACACATATTATATATACATATATTCTATACGTTATATATATTAATTGAGGTTTTTATTTACATTGAATTTGACAATCAGTAAACAAACTATAATAAAAGATCATGATAAGCAATTAAGATCGTATTCACAATAAAAATATTTTACAATTATTACATAGTTTGAATATATTTTGCATTTACATATTGTATGCGCTTTGATATATAATATTTGTATAAAAATCAGCAGCGTAATAGTGACAATTTTCAAGATGTAAAGTCGTTAATGTATTGTAGTAAAATTGAAATATAATCGGTGTGGAGACATTTGCGCAGCGTACAGGATTCGCTTATAGTCCAGAAGCGTAGCCAATCGACAAGCAGTACGAATCTGCCTCTATTAGGGATGGTATTGTTCGACAGTCTCATATTCGAGACGCGGTAGTGTGGACGTGCTACGGAATAGTTACCTATTTGAACGTTACAATTATTGTGTTTAGCAAGTGTTTAAGCTATTCGCAAGTAATTCTAGTTGCTAAATAAAATATAAAATCTGGTTATTCGAAAGTTGACTTGCAATTTTCTATAAAAAGAATTTATTCAGGCTAAATACTTTATACTTGTAAATTTTATGAATTAACAACTTTCTGTGAATTATTTTAATCTAATAACTTTGTTCTGTCTCTAGGATGGGTCATACGGCAAACAGATAGATTATTACACATGTGGAAGTGTCGTAGAAACCAATAGTTTTCTTATTTATTTTTCTTTTTTGTTAGTTTTATTATATTTTTCCTCTCTAATGTACTACTTGCATTTATACATTTATATTAACGTAAGAGTGATGCTATACATATTTATGTTTTAGTTTTAATTAAACATATTGATTATAGTTTTTTATATAAATGTTAGATCGTTCTTCCTATTTTATTTTCTCTCGCTAAAAAATGTTTTCATCAAAGATAATGCTTATTCAGAAGCAGAAATAAAGTCGGTCATCGATAATGGTTACTAATCATAGAATTTAACGTATAAATATTTCTATAATTGAATATAATGTTTTTATAAAATAATTATGTTTTTGTTACTATTAATTATTCTTCGAATTTCATATTGTATTTATCTGATAAATAGTAATTTTTTTACGAAATTTGTTAAGAGTCCTCCCCTGATGCACTTCGTGATACACAAAGAAGCTTCTTCCAGTAACACAATTCTTCATAAATTCTTTTCTATGCTGCTATGGTAAGTTTTTTCCCTACTTCTTTTTGATTATCTACTATTGCTGTATTATTTGTTATAATGTCCGCATTTTAATCGCAAAAAGCATTGTTTCATTTAACAAAAGTGATACAGTATATTCATTCGCTATCTTTCCTATTTATCAACCAAAAATTATGAATGGAAAAAAAGAAACCTCAGTTCCCAAATTCTGTTGCAAGTCATTACGATTAAATATGGATATGATTTCAATAATGTACCGAGTCTGATATCTACAAAATCATCTAAAACTTTCAATTTTTGTATGTATTTTATATGTAGATATTCTATTATACATAGAAATTTATTATACATAGGAACCTAACCTCAATATTTAATCAATAGCGAAACAATAAGCGGTAGAATATCTCACGTGAGATTGATGTTATCAGAAAAAGTTTTAACAAAAATTGTTTAGTTCAAAAGATGACATCACATACGGTGCAAATTACTTTTTTGTAGATCCAGTAGTAGGGTTCCATTTCAACTTCATTTTTGCAAATGGAACCATTTTTTTTTTAAATACATTCATCGATCTATCTTTGTATTCCTTATGAAAAAATTAAAAAGAACTGTTAGTCACTAGATATCTTAACTTGAATTCGTCGTATGAAAGCCAGGTACGGACGCGAAACGACGCTCTTGTGTTTACGTTGTCCTTCTCTTTCGTTTGTTTCAACGTAAACGCAATACCGCTTCGTGTCCTATGCTTATTTTTCATACGACAAATTAAACGTAACTTATAATCTAAATTAACGGTTTTTCGACATAAATAGGTTAATACTTTTTTATATAATATGAAACGTTACGATATCCGTTACACCACTGTTGTTTACAAAGCACGAGGTTTTGACTGATTGCTAGATAAAAAAGAATAATAATAGCAACCAAGAACCGACTTGGAAGGACGAACCTTTCGTTTACCTCCGAATCTCTCATCAAACAGGTCATATTGTAAGATATCAGCATACTTCTCGCAGTGAACGTACATATATATTGTTCATATATATTGTTTTAATATAGTTATTAACTATCTTATTGTTATGTATATTTATATTGTAGTATAAGAATGTAGCCAAAAGATGCGTCTGTTGTAAACCCCTTCCTTTAATGTATGTAATTAGCTTTTTGTAGACATGAACGCACAAGAGATATATGGATGTTAACATTATTTCGTTTAACGGAATCATCGAACAACACAAACAATTCTTTTTCACATTATTTTGTGAGATACGAAGGCGCAGTTCCGTTTTTAACGTGAACTACGACGGTTAACTGAAATGAAACAGAAAGGAAATGAAAATTCAATTCATTACCTATAAAATGTCTTAATTATTTTTCGACATAATTGCCATATGCATCAATCTATATTTGGCAACGCGTGATAAGTTTCTTCATCCCATCAGCCAAGAATTCTGCTGGATACTTCTGGTAAACTTTTGATAAAGAACTTCACTGCTCTCTTAACTTCATTTTCATACTTGAAATGAATTCCATCTCCATCCATCTCGTTATTTTTCATTTATAATTTGTATAAAACTAAACTAAATCGTCACCGCGATGTGTGTATTATCGTCTGCTTATACTCTAACTCACACCTGCCAAGTGATCCCGGCTGCGTCTGCACGCTGCCTGAACAGAAAGCACATCAAAATCAGCTTCGCGCTTAATGTTTTAAATGCCTTTGTATCGATATGATTCACGTAATTCGCGCCATATAATTTTTCTGAATGCAAAAACATTCAGATCCTGCAGTCTCTTTCGCCATCGTCGCCGTTGCTATCTCTTACAATTCTATCTCTACTCTCCGTTGACTTAGTCAGGAAGAACTCGTTCACTATGGATCGGACCCTATCCACGTGGAGGCCGTCTGTTCGGACTCTTCGGGCTATTCTGGACATAATAGCCCTATAAGGCGCCCCATGGATCCCTATCCAGCGACACACAAAACTCCCTCTAACATTTCTCCTTGTTCTTACGCATCGTCTTCGTCAATTTTCTCTTTTTATTCTTAAAATCGTTTGTCAATTGAATCACGTCACATGTTTCTCTGGCTCTGGCTCTGGCTCTCTGAGCTTTCCTTCTGCTCGTCGTCACTTCCTTTCTTAACTTATCTATCTCTCCGCCGATAGTTAAAATTCTTTCTCGTTTCCAGGGTACTCTGCAAACGCTCCCCATATGCCTTCTCGTCATCCAGATTATCCATAAATAAATTATCAAAATTCCGGTCAAACTTTAAAATAAAATTCTCCGTGTCGGCTTCCTTCGTCGAGTACCTAAAATTATCGACATTACGTCTCGTCTTCTTAGTTCTAAAATCATGCAGGACATAATAATGGTCCGAAGCTGACCAAACCTTTAATATTTTTCCACCGGCATATTTCCTTGCCAGTCCCAATGCAATACACGTTGTTCGCTCTGATCCCAACCAGTTCGTTCTTCGCGACCAAAGTGATCTCGTACGGATGCTTACGTTGTTTACCTGCCTACGCTGCAGTCTTCAATCGGCGGGAAAGATCCACCTCGTAATTTTTGACTGAAACAAAAAAAACGGAAAAGGACTAAATTATTATATATTTTTCTTCTGGGTGAACTAAAAAAAGGCAGAAAAAATGTGAAATTAAAAATTTTGGCGGGCTTAAAAAAAGAAATAATCTTTAAGGTGCTATAACGATTATTTAAATAAACTTTTTGACGAACTTTTTTAGTTTACTTAGAAGACAATTTAATACTAAAGAAATTTTTTGGTTCAATTAAATAAGTTGTTTAGTATTTTTACTATCACGCCCGCCAATTTAGAAAAATTGTGAAAATAAAAATTGGAGGAAACGCGTTTCAAAGTTTACAATAGGAAAACATATCAATTTTTAGTTACTTACGTTGATAATCTGCTAATCAGCTATTCCTGGTCCATATAACAGTCCTTCTACTTCTTCAAAAGCCTCACTTTGATGCATTTGATCGAGTCTACGAACTGCACGAGTTTCTTTACTGCTAAATACCTGGCACGTGTTCTCTCTCTCGATCCGTTGCGTGTTAGCGATATCAGCAAACATTTTGTACTGCTGGCCTATACTCAAATTAAGCAACTGCATGACACTGAAAATCGCTGAATACCCTTCGTTGAACATACCTGCAGCTATGTAGGCAGCAATTTCAACGATTTTTTGGCCCGAATTGAGGTGTTTTGGAGTGATGAGTGAAATTGTTGAGTTGAACGATTCATTGGAATTTTGAGTATAACGGCTTAAGCATCGCGTTAAAAGGTTATCGTTTGAGAGATCTTCATAAATTGGGCAAATGCGTTTCTCAACTTTTTCATTAATCAATCGATCGGGATGCTCGAAAGATTTTTAATTGATTCATAGATTCAGCTTTGCGCCATTCACACCAATTGTCGACGCCAACTGGACAATTATCGTGTCGAGGAGATTCATCAATTGAACAATAGTGATCCAGCGTTGCTATTATAGCTTCTTTCATCTTTTGGACAGAATCCACGTTCCTTCTAGTGGTCAAACCATAATAAATTGTCAGGTTTTTTAATGACACCGTCTGTCAACCGTTTCTTACCACCGAGCTTCCTTTTTTGCTTTATATTTCGAAGTCCTGAACCCATGCGTTTTTGTACGTGCCCCACGCACTCATTTTTGATAACAGGACAATCATCGCTGTACGGATTTATCTTCAAAATACCTGCAAAAGTTTTTGAATCACCGTCGCCGATGTAATTTGTATATTTTACTTCAAATTTTTCGTCAGATCTTAGAAACATTTCTGTGATAGAATCCACCTCCATCTTCCCAGCTGAACCTTGGTGATTTGAGGAGTATGATTCTGCGTGAGTTTCGTACCATTTTTTAAATTCGTCGTCGTCTAGTGATTTCTTGTTTAAAATACAGCTGTGGCAGTATGTACTTTTTACGATAAGGTCGATTACTCTACCACTATAGTGTCCAATGAGAGTTGTTACACCGTATAATGAAGTGAAGCCACGTTTTTTCCAGGTTGCATCGCCAGACACTTTCAAATGATTTTCAATGTTCTCGTTTTCTGCATTCTCTTCTCGCTCCTCTTTGACAGCTTTCTCAGTGACTGTATTGAAAGTCAGAGTGGCGAACGCTCGCATATCGATTCGACGCTCGTCTGCTTTCGGCTTTATATTCTTAGAAATATTTAGAATTGGCTTCTGTCACTTTGTAAACACATTCTTAGATAGTTTATCTATCGATTTAAGAAATAAAATAAAATGATTTTTTTGACATTTTAATTTAGCACACCCCCTTATGCCCCAGCATGTAGCATCTGAAACATCTTATAATGTTCGGAAGGACTCTCGCTATCCTCGCTCCTTAGTTGCGATAGGATCAATATTTTTTTATCTGTAACGTTTCCCTGTTCGCTAAGGGAGCGATCTGCATCCCCTGTCGCATCGCCTTTTTCAAATTTTCTACGACCTCGTCCGTAGTTACCTTATTATTTAATTCCATAAGTATATGCCCTGCCCTGGTCTTCCTTACTCCCGTTGTTTCTCTGAGGGCATTTTTGGCGCCGACAACCTCCCTATAGGAGTCTATCCAGTTGGCATCCTGGTTCATTTTGACCAAGATAGCTTCGCTCCTTCTCCTCATTCTCCTTTCTCTCCTCTCCTCTAATACACCTTTTCTGTCATACGTATCTGTTTGCCTTCTCAGTCTTCTTCGCCTGTTTAAGAGCATCCATTCGCCCTCGCTATCCCCACTCTTCTCCTTTGTACTACATGCTTCCGTGTACGTCAACTCCTCTTTCTGGGCTTTCTCCTATTGTTCGCTTTCCTCTCCTCTCCTTTTTCTTCGCCGATTGCTTTACCTCACTCTGGCTCGTTATATAAACGCCTCTACTCCTTGCCTTCTCCTTCTCCTTAGGAGTCATTTGGGTGGTCACCGTTTTCTTATCATATCGCTCCCTATTCATCTCCACGTTATTATCGATCTACTGTCTGACTCTCCTGATTTCTCTCATATTTTCTGTGTTTAATTTCTCCAACGTTGGGTCGCCCTTGCTCGTACCAATGATTCTTCTCATCATCCTCTCCATATTTAGCGAAAGTACCTCCAAACTTTTCATCAGCCCCTTCACATTCCGGAGGCCTAGTGTTGGAGCGCTACCTTTGTCCGCAAAGGATCCTTCCTCCATACCTCCATCATCGCTTTTCCTCACGCCTAAACCTTTCTTTTTTACGAACATCTTTTCTTCCTCTTTTATTCTCCTCCCTCTTCTTGTTCTATTCGTATCCGGTGCCAAGTAGCTACTCTGGTCCGTCAATTCCGCTTGGGAATCGACTTCCATTTCGCTATCCTAACCCTTCCTTTCCTTCCTTATTGGACTCCTTTCCAGTCTTCGTCCCGGTTTAAACGGCTCCGACTTCCTCATAATACCTCTCTTAACGATCGGTATTATCGATATTTCGCCCAGTCTCTTCTCCATATCGCTCTCACCGGGCGCTCCGTTCGCATCTCCGGTCGCTTTTACCGAACGAGAGGAGGCTCTGGGACCGACTTTCTAATCGAATCGATGTGAAAGTTATTAATTTTTCCACTATTTTTCTGTATTTGTTTTCCAATGACTCCCTTAATTTCCCCTGTATTAGCGTCGATGTGCTTTCGTATGCGTGTGTGTTCTTTATAAACGGCTCGCTCTTCACTACATTTCTCCGCTCCTTCATTCTCTATTCAGCCCCCTTTGGATCAATTTAGCTTGGTACATATAGTACTTTAAGTTCGTTGAATTCGTTCCTTTGACTAATGAAGCATTCATTATTAAGCGATTCATTACAATGTAATCAATATTTATTATTATTAATGTTATTGTTCATCTATGACTCATTATGCCACGAATATTAACCGTTACACTTCTTATTTCTTGTAACATTTAACGTTTTATACTCAAATTATTCTACTTAATCTTATTCAGCGAGAATATTACCATTTTAATTATATGTAAACATATTATAACTCACTCACTCGATAATGATCCAAGCCGACTCCATTGTAGTATAAACCCCAGTATCCACATAATACGATTTTATTCGCGCTATTCACAGTCATTTATGTCATTTTTAATAAACTTTTCACTTTAATTATTTAATTACCCTATTCTCTTATCACCCTTTTCTCCTTTACAATCTTTATAATTTATTATAATTCACATACGCATACATTATCGTACATTGTCACAACCAGCCAACTAGCGGGAGCGAGCCGCCAACACGTCCGCTCTCCATCGCGCCCCAAACCGAACTCATCTCATACATATTATCTGGTCCCTATTTGATTCCGTTTGCGTTGAAATGTTCTACATTTTGTGATCTCTGCTTAATTTCTGCTCTCTGCATGCGTAGAGATTATGGAGATCCTTGTTCATGTTTTGTACCACCAAAAAGGGGGGAGGGGGTTGTAGCTGCTCGGCGGTGTTTATCTCTATTTTTCAAATATGTACAAGGCGTTGTTAGAAAGAAGACCGCCGTAAGCGACGCAAATTTAATTGCCTTGATATAAACTCAACGCACGCATACAGATAAGCACGCGCATCTACTGAGAATGACAGATATCCAAATAATTTAGCAATTTTTTAGCTTTTATTCCCGTAGTGATGAAGAGTATACTACTACAGTGTTGCCCAAATAACACGATATATTTATAATTTGAAAATTGGGGCAACCCTCATGTAACATGTTATTCACATAACATGCTTTCGCTCCATCGAGAATGGTTTTCGATAATTATTAAAATTGAACAAGCAAGGTAGGAAAGACAGACCAGTGAATTATAAAACAGTCGGCAGTCATTACAGTTTGTCCTTTTAGACATGTGTACGGCACCGTATTCGTACTTCAGGTGTTTCAACTTTCGCCTAACCAGGTTTGAAATGCGAACAGAATGCACTAGTTTAAGTGCACCGTTGATAAGTTGGCGTGAACTTCTCAGCAATAAGTGAACGTATAGAACGCTACTGTTGGAGCTCAGATAATAGCCTGTTAATTGCTTACAACGGTCGGCAGAGATTTTGAGTTTCGCCCGGTCACGTTTGAAAAGAATCTGCCGCGAAGCGAAATGAAGTTATTAATTCGCGATATTCGAAAGTGGAGAGAAGCCGTTATTTTCGATATCCGGCAAGATACGTGGTGTGTAGCTGTAGAAAGTAAGAGATTTAGAAGAAGGTTACTTGTGGGGTTGCACTTTTTGGGGTACCGGGGGTTAATTCGCTTGGACTGGAAAAAGTCTCATAGTCGAGTCACATGATGGAAAAGAAAATCTGTTGTGTGCACGGTGGAAATAGAAAACAGCCTTATCGCGTAATTTGGATCTCCAACATTCCTCATCTTTGAGTGATTCAAGTGAATGCCACACGGTATTTTAAGTTGTGTATTATTTATGTGCAATTGAATATGCGAACTTGAAGCTTTGTGGAAATATAACTTTTCTCAATTTTGAAAAGTACTCATAATTGAATCCTCAAATATTTATCTGCTGAAAACGCTCCATAGCGAATGAAACGGTGTTTCATTTGATCTTGATTTCTACAATTTTTCCACCTTGCACAGCAACTGACAGCAACTTAGTTCTATTCTTTCTATTTTTTCTCTACTCACGAGTTGCATTATTACGCGCTGGCCCAATACATTTTCCAATTTCAAACTATTAACAAATGACGCCATAAGCTAAAAATAATTAAGGAAGTTCGTTAATTTTGTTCCTTTTGAAGTTTCACGTGGATCGCAGTAGAGTTTGTATTTTTCTACGAATATTAAGCTCCGGTGTTTTTACTTTTTCTAAACTCCAAAATAAGGCTACATCGTTTCACAAAACTAAGGTTTGATCAATTAAGAAATCATTATTAGTGAACCATTCCGAATACTCTTAAATAGATGTAAGAGTTCGAAAAGAAAATGAACTTTCCAGCCATCGCTCATAAAAGATTTCTGACGCATAAGATACGGTCTGATGTCCTCCAAATATCGAGCCTGCTTCAATTTCAATTCATACATATTATACAGATATTATTTATATATATATTCTTTCTCAATTCCTGAATAGTTGCAGTCTAGTTTAAACTGCGAGTAGTAAATCCCGTATATGGAGGCCATATAAAAAATGCCGTAGAATTTGTTGTGTGGATTGTCCATCACGGACATTTTCGAATCTCCTGTGAAGTTCGCCCGTATTTGAAGTGGATTTCTTCTTCTGGTGGCTACGTGAATTTTGTTTTGAGTGGAACCTTTGACTGAAATTATTTAAACTAAGGGTCGGAGGTCGGTAGCATGTGTGCTGCTCTTTCGAGGTAAAGTTGGAAATAGCCGAACATATACAGCAAATATTTCTGCTCGGTTCCTGAATAGTTGCTGTCCGGTTTAAACTGCAAGCGGTAAATTGCGTATATATATATATACTATATGAAAGATACCGTAGTATTAGTAGTGCGGATCTTCCATCATGGAGATTTTCTAATCTTCTCTGATGTTCGCCGGCATTTGAAGTGGATTTCTTCTTCTGCTGGCTATGTGACTTTTGATTTGAGTGAAAGCTTTGGCTGAAATTGTTCAAACTGAGGGTCGGTAGTCGGTACAAAGTAAGCAGCTCTTGCGAGGTAAAGTTGGAAATAGCGGAGCATATACAGCAGGTATTTCTGCTCGGTTCCTGAATGGTTGCTGTCTACCTTATACTGAGAGCAGTAAATGCCGTATCTATATAAACCGTGTAAATTATACCGCAGTATTAGTTGTGTGGATCATCCATCACGGAGATGTTCTACTCCCCTCTGCTGTTCGCCGGTAT
>JACXIT010000123.1:6815-16939 GCA_014737525.1 Bombus difficillimus | reverse complement strand
AATTATGAAACTCTCTTTTTTATACTTCCATTTTATCGCTAATATAATTACCGACGAGAGAAAGCAGGCCTCTCCCTTTTGTAATTTTTCGTTCATTTCTGGCATTCCTTTTCTTCTTTTTTTTAAGCTGCCACACGCATTTGTAAAATTTTTGTGTAATATATCAAATAACGCGGGGGTTGCGTTCCAATTGCCGACGTAAAGGGCGTGGCCTTTACCTAAATATGGTTCTAGGAGGGACATTACAATATTTCCTGATTTACCACAGTCTTTATGTTCGGACGCAAGAGTAGTACCAGCCTCCGTAGAAGTAATAAAGTCTGGAATGTAGCCCGTCTTGCAGTCACAAAGAACAAACAATTTTATCACGTCACATCGTACATGCCGGATATATCCGGCGTTAGGACCAAAAGGGTTAATATAATCTATTAACAAAACTGATCGGTAGTTTCGTTTGTACATTTTTTGTGCATAATATGTAAACTACCGATCACTAGTTATATGCATGGGAAAGAAGTATCCACAACGTTGAGCCTTGTTACATATTTCATTATGGAACTCTCAGCATTCCTACAGATACAAGAAATTTAAAAGCTATGTACAATTTGTATATAGTACATAAAGTTATGTAAAATATTTGTATCGGTATGTAAAATAGCTCGAGCGATACAGCCCCATGCAATGTCTCGGACATTTCCGTTTGAAACGCCTGAGGTGGTCCATCTGGTTCGTTGTGACATCGAGCCAAATCGGACAGGCATAAGTCGGGATAAGATTATTGCCAGCAATTTGTACAACAGAATATTACACTTCACGCAGAGATGCTTTGAGAAGAACGAACCATTATTTGCTATAAAAGTCTTTTCTGATTTATTTTACATTTGCGTCTTAACGTGCTGTGTAATCTGTAATTAGCAATACAAATATATACCGGGATATTTGACCATTTTCTTATGCGGAACGGATAGGGGCTATTGCCGGTGATAAAAAATCAGCGACAATGTCGAGTCACATCACGATTGAAATTTAAATGTCTAAACATGCGCAGCCCGAGAGGGATAGATTCGCACTTTCTAGTATTTATACGGAACTTTCAGTTGCCGCAGCAAACGATAATTCGATCGAAAATTTCCTGTAGCTTGGAATTAATTTTGGATGAATACATTCCTGTCGCGTAAATCAGGAGGCCATTAGCAAATACTAACGCGCATAGGTTAAAGTCGCTATTCAGATGGAAAAGGCTCAAAGCACGACTACAATACAAATTAAACAGAATGGAGGTGTTGAACGTTCCCTGTTGCAGCCCGTCATTTACCCCGAAGACGACATTCGAGCTTGTCACCCAATGAAACACCTTTCAGAGATTATGGACCAAATCACTTGAAGTAGATGTTTAAGGAAACCGTATCGTATCATCTTTATAGCTAACCGCTCGATCGAAACATGTCAAAAACCATTTCCAGTCTATGAGTAGAATTTTGCTGCCAGCAGACATTTGTCACGAATTTTATTATTGCGTAGACCTTACTGTATTGAACCCGGAAGCCAAATTGCTGATCGGGAGGAATGGAAGCCTCTTTACAATGAAACAGTATGAGACTCAAAGACCTTACTAATGGATACTCTGCAAACAGCAAACTCATTGATCTGTACCTGGCTGGATTTGATTTGTTCTTATCCTTCCCCAGCAAGGGAACTACTTTCCCCACCTTCCATATCTTAGAAAAGTATGCAGGTTCAAGAGATCATTGAAGATCAAGGAGAAGAAGAATGTGTACCTTTGCCGGAGCTATATTGGTACAGCGTTGAAGATATCGGAGCCTGATAACCTTTTCCATATTCAGGAACTTAAATTGAACAGTTAACGAATCTATCGATGTGAAATTATTCTCTGAGACATCGGAGCCGGAGCGGTTACTAGCCCTGTTTCCTCGGGTGGAGGTACAGACCTTGTTCCAGCGGCTCCACAAAGATCTGCATTTGCAAGGTTATGAAATTTAGGAATCTGAGAAGATCGTCATACACATTTCGGCGCACACTTCAAAAATTTGTCCCCAGTAGTCTTGTGGGATTCACGAAGCTTACCGCGCGGTAGAAAGGAGACCGGACAAAGAATGCTTCGCTACATACAAATAACAAGTGCTGCTCTAACGAGTGATAAAAGTTTAAAGTGATGAAATAGCACGCGAGTAGAATAGTAATTAAAGACCTGCACAAAGAAGAGTTTATAACTTGAAAGAAAGTCATGGCTCACAATCGTGCATAACGGAAGCACGTGTTGCGTACACGTTTATTCTTGGCATGCCATCGCGTTACTAGTAAGTTCTGGAGAGCCGGCGGCACCGGAGTCATCACGATCTCGACTTATTTGTCGGCTTGGTACCAATAACGATGTATCTTCTGGTCTGTCACACTAGGCGAGGAGGTTGTTCAACTGTGGAAGATGGTGAGAATCGTCTGAAGAAAATTTGAGGGCGCCGATCAAGAGGTTAGCCCTATTACCTAGCACTCGTCTAACTTGCGGAAACATGCTTTTGGAATCTTTGATTCTCTGGATGCAGAGAACTCGAGGATCTATCAGGGGCCTTCCTGATACGCCTTTTTATGACCCTATGGCACTTGCCGTGTTCGATGAACGATGGGATAGAGTAACATAGTGTGCCGAAGCGCTTCTTCAGAGATTCGGTGTTTGTCTTGTAGCAAACCTCCGAAGTGGGAATCCAGATATCTCTCAACGTAATTGAAATCGCATGTGAAAGCTGAAATGGAGGCTTCTAGGGCCGAAAGAATATTATTATTTATGGTCTGGAGGACGATCTCTACTTCGTGACTGTTGTCTCAGTGTTCTTATCCTCGTGGACGAAGATATGAAATTCTGACAGCTCGGAGCAGAAAAACATCCAGCTTTCCCGCGAGTACCAAATCCAAGAACGACTGCGTATCGACAAATCAAATGCCATCAAAATCAGTGTCATTGAACTGGAGGACAAGATCCACCTGTCACTCGTTGAATCAGTGTCACAGGTTCTCGTCTCTGTTATTATTTAACGTGTTGCTCCAGGGAACGTGTCTCGCGTTATAATCACCACTGAGGATGAAAAAATTGTATCGCACGGATATAGTTTTTCGAAAAGCGCGTCTCATTCCGCGGCAAAGACGTAGTCGTAAGACACAAGTTTAAGAGCCTGCAACGTAAATAGAATAAACAGAATATATAAAAAGCCGCGTTTTGTTTTCTAGGTTTATCGTGACAACTGAAAGCTCCATTTTCTCCTTGTCTGTACGGTTAATGATTATCGCTTCAAAGTTAAATGATTTCGGAATGAATCAAATAATAAAGCGGTTCCGTCCCCGAACTTCGAGTTCAGATGGTCACACTCTTTCGAAACGAAGACCCTTGAACTGCACTTTATGCCTCTCCGTGACCTTCGTCTTTGCCAACAGGACCACCTCAAACGAGTGAGCTTGCAGGGGCTGCTGCAGTAGTAGCTTACGATTATTAGAGACAAGCGGATTGGTATTGAATTTCGCAATTGCGATATTTGTTAGACGTCTAAAGTCACTTGTGATAAATCTGTCAGAGTTTATCCATCTTAGCGACAACGCGTTCATTTCCGTCAAATGAAAAAGGAACAATTCCTTGAAAGCGTCTATGCTCTCCATCGGGTTCACCATGTTGTTCATACTCATCGTGCGCTCTATTGAGGCAAGGGATTACTTTGATCAGAAGTATTTTATTTTATTCTTCTTTGGCTCTCTGTCATTTCAGCACACTTCTTGATTTCTAAATGTATCGAGTATCTTCCGTGTAGAGCCTGACTTCCTGTTCTTCGTTTGCTGCGTCACAATTGTATATCTGTTTATCGGGCATAAGTTCGGAGCATGATCGCCCAACACACTTTACGCACCGTATTCTACTCTTTTATTGTTACAGTTCACTCTAAATCGGTTCTTCGAGTTCTTGCATTGTAGTCTGTCGGATTTCCTGTATATTTCTCGTGTCACTATCTTGCCGAGCATATGGCGCCTCTGGAACAGACTCATTATCACATTTCCTAGTGATAGTTTCATGATGAACGTGTCGAGTTTCTTCTTGTTTTGTTGAAGATGCTTAGTTTCCAATCTGTCCACATTAACAACTTTGTCCTGAATGATGTTAAAATTCGTTCTTCGAAGACGGGAAGTGGTCCTCACACATACTTTTTATAATGACATTTATATGGTTCTCCATCTGTGGGATGAATATAAAGAACTTCACTCTTTCAGTTTTCAATGTGTTGTACATGCTTTTAAATTAATCGTTGGGTCTGCGCACTCATTATTCCTCTTGTTCGTCGGTATAGCAACGGCGCAATCTGCAACTTCGTCTCCCCTGTTTGGTATCTGGGGAACTTAAACGTGTTATCTTTCTCCGCATCCGAAATCTGTTCGATAATTCAAGCTCTTGAAAGGCTGATATATGGAACAGCATTGAGCAATAAAAATAAATTTGAAATACACTTATTGTTAGAAGTTGAGAAATATTATGGTCGTTTAGAGATTATTGTGTATTTTTTATTTTCTAAGATACATTGGACGAAATTAAAAATAGTAGAAGAAGATAACAGTGTATATATGAAATCACAATCATATATGTTTTCTTCGATTAGACTCGTGTAAGATTAATACTGAATGGGGAAATTTTGCGACAAAAGCTAAGAAATATATGTTGTTCGTATTATATAATTACTTGTAACAACAAAAAAATAATCTAATAAGATTTTGTATATCCAAATGCATTGGAATCAATAATGTTGTCAAAACCTTCTTTACAAAAGAACGGAACTTCTCGCGTGATGTGCTTCGTAGATTACCTGTTTCAATATTGTCTCTCTTAAGGTATTCGAAATGGGGAAAAGTTCATCTTCGTCCTCTTAATAAATTAGAAAAATGATTTATAATTTTGTCATATTCCGTATTAATGGAGTTAATATTATGAATTATTCGTAATGATGTATATGGAGTTAATAAACGTAATTAATTATCCACTCGAAAGAAGAAACAAACTTATAAATATATCTGTTTTCATTAAAGTAAATAAAATGTCATTACATTTGTTTATTGGATCGATCATCGATCATCAGTGCCACCAAAATTTCCTCGAATAATAATCTGTACAAAAGAAAACCAAAACATTAAAATGTTTAAATAAAACAAATTATATCAAAGTGAACCAATTTGCTTTCGAAAGATTGAGCTACTGCCTAATGTGACAAGCAAAGAGTTGATCACAAAGAAAGGATAGTTTTATAACAGATGGTAATAAATTATCGAATAAGGACGTACGTTAATTGAAGGAAGTTAGAAGACTGGTATGTTGTAGCGGTGAAAAAATATCTATTTGGACTTTCTTGAATTTGATGTCCTTTATGATGTTTTATTTTGAAATACGATAAATCAGTACACATGAGATCAGAAATCAGAATTCATGGTTCTATTTCCCCATCTAGCCCATTTTTTGTTCTTTTAGACTTAATCGATAGGATTATAGATGTCGCGGAAATGATAATGTTACTAACTTTCTTTTATTGAAGCAGCAAAGTTATTATATAATATACATGTACAGTATTTCATTTGGTGCTGATAAACACTAAATTTAAATGAATATTAATTATGAACCATTAATAAATATGTATTTCAATTTCCAATAAAAATGTTTAATAATGTTACAACTTCCAAATAAAATATGTACACAAAGACAGAGTGTTCTACGCAACTGAACTAAGTTGTATCTTCTAAACGCTTAAGGATAGAAGAAGATGTCATAAGTGAAAGTTGAAAGGTATTAGGCGGTGCAACTAATTTTATGCACTTTTGTGCATCGGTGCATCAGAAAATGCAACTGCACTTTTTTCTTTATAAATAATTGTCATATTTAGTATAATTTGATTTTAAAAATAATTACAATGAATATGTGTATGTTCTGTAATTGCCAATTATATGTGCATACGCTGTTTATCAGCATTATGCTATTCGTACAAATTTTTCCCAATGTAACTGTAGCGGCGCATGAGTTAGAGAACAATTCAAATCATGTTGTTTTGCCTCGGAGTTCCTTTATCGTTAGTAAACACATAATATAATAATAAAAATACTTCCGGCAAAACAATGTTGCCACCACGTGCAACCGTCGAACAAAGACGAATTTGAATTTTCCGACTCTCCCCCAATGTTGGGAATTATCGACTAAAGAGCAACCGGTCAGGTCAAACCGATCGGTCGATATCACGTACCTCGAATGAATTAACGCTCAAGGTGGAGGAGGTTTAATATATCGAGTGTTAGAGTAATCCAGCACTATGTTGAACTTGTTGTATAAACGTAATGTGTGATGTGATGCACGGCGGTGGTAAGATCTTGTTGGGAGCGAAGTCTTGCAACCGTACGATACGATGTCTGATGATGAACTTCTACTTTGCTGATTCTCCCTATCAGCCGTTGGGTTTCGTCTGTCCATCGTGCCCTTCCGGCTGGTCTTTTCCAGGGTTTTTTTTACCTGACCTCGGAGTCGTTAGGTTTACAGCTCGGGGAGAATATGCAATTCGGAATTTCTTAAAGAAGGGAATGAGCCTGTCCGTGCCATAAACGGACGGCCACTCAAAATTCCGAACACCCGACTAGCATAAATAAACGGACGCGATCGCAAGCGAATCACTTATCTATCGAGTTATCTAGAGTTATCGAGCAGTATTTACGAGTATCTATCGAGCATTTATCGAGTATTTATCGAGTATTTATCAGTGATCTTATTTTGCGACTTATACACTGTACGAGTGTCTCAACGACATTATTTATATTTATTTATTTAATTATTTCAAATATATTTGACGGGTTGTAACAGCAAGTCCTCGTTATTCTAACTACCAATCCTCTACACGTCTGTAAAAAGGATAGCGATAAAGAGAGAAAGAGAGAGATTCGACTACTATGGATAGGAGTACACTTTTATTTACAGTACCAAAGAAAAGGGAAAACTAATGAAAAGAGTGCGACTTATTATTAGTGCTTATTGGTTCGTCGTTCATTTATACACACACACTTTCTTTAGATTTATCGTAACGCTGATCACGTTTACACTCGTAAGTAATTTGTTCATAAGAATGTACCTTTGAGTATTAGAATGTTTAAGATCATGAAAAGCATATTCCTATTTAAACGTGGATTTTTAATAACAAAAAAAATTGTAATTTTAATAAAGTTTAAATAATAATAATAATAAAGTTGCTATAAAAATTAGGTCCCTAATATAAAAATGAAAAATCCAGGAATTGAGATCCTAGTGATTTCTGAGCCACGTTAGACATTTTTATCGTATATTTCAACATTGAAACTTCGGTAACTGTTTCAATAGAAATTTACAATTATTCCTACTAAATACGAATAACACAATTTTTGAAAGAATAAATAAATCGGAATAAGTATATTTTTCGCGTATCCAATATTCTAGGAGATTTCAGTTTCTTTCTATTCTCGGAATTCCATCTTCTTGTACTTTTTCATTTTTTCCAAGTAATAGTTTGTAGCATTGATATTTTCATCTTTTAAAGAAACATTGACATTAGACGTTGATGATGTTGAAGTGTTTGGTATTTTTTATCAATCGTTAATGTTACCAAGCAATAATCTGTGCAAAAGAAAACATTCAAATGATATCGAAGTGAAGCGATGATTTAGTTGCTTCGGAAGCAACCACGACGACTACTGGCAAATGTGATAACCAAAAAGATAATGAAAGGAGGAAAGATAATATGTTATAATAAATTATCAAATAAAAACGCACGTTAACTGAACGACGATAACAGAATTGTAAATTAAAGTGGTGAAAACATGTCTATTCGGATTTTTTGAAATTTATTTGGATATCCGTCTATGTACACGGAAGTACGATAAATCACTATATATTGTGTTAACATATTCTGGAATATTTTTTTTTTTATTGCTAAATATACCCATGATATAATTTAATTGTTTTTCTCTAAATGACAACCGCAAAAATAGAAGAATTTTCGTGATCGACACGCAGCATGTTAATAACTGTGAGTACCGGAAAATTTATATTAAGATTCTCATTATTTTGAAGCATTGACAAGCCACTGTGTATTAAATTGTTCACATTTATGACGGAGTCCTGACAGTTGCTTTCAGCTTTCAATATGACACCGTACAACATGGTATAATTTTAACTTTTCATTTCTATTTCTGCCATCAGGACACAGATGTCTCAGGTACACGTTATGTGCACGTATTACTGCTATCATGATATTACGGAAAATACGAGAACGATGAAAACTTGTGGTGTCGTTGAATTGCGGTTTGTTAAACCACTATTCGGACATATGCAATTTTTATAATCAGTTCTACTCGAAACAATTTCTGACGTTGTATTTCTTAAATGATTCAACTAAGCAAGCAAACATATATGCTTAAACTAAGCAAAATTATATACAGTTATGCACTACATAAGTTGGAAAATTGCAAATGCATAATATAACATATAAGCACTTAATCTATCCATAAAGAAGCAACGCCGAGATATTAATTTTAAACTGCAGCTGATTGTTTTGCAACTCTTCATCGTGGTGAAGCCTCGTGTTTCCAGGATAAATTGATTATCTTCTTTCACTAACTAAATCTGATTGACCTGTATGTAATATATGTCGATCCTGATTGTAATTATGTCGACAATTGGCTTAATTATAATTCATTACTAATATATAAAATACAGGTAATGTTGTATGTGATTGTAAGATGGAGTCTATATACATTTCGGATCGGATCGCATACATAGATCTCGACACTCATCCGTCGCAGGAGGACGCGCGACGAGGAAGAGATCTCCAGCTGCTACGAGGCCTACAGAGAGGCGAGACGGACTCTGCAGCGGGAGATCAAGATCGCGAAAGCCCGGTCATGGACGGAGTTGGTCGAGGCGGTCGAATCTGATCCGTGGGGGCGTCCATACAAGGTGGTGATGAGGAAGCTACGACCCGCGGCCCCATCGCTGACCGCAAACATGGATCCGGTGCTGCTGGACAAGGTCATCGGGACTCTGTTCCCGCGGCGGGACAGCGACGCAGGGCAGCCAGGGTCATCCCTCTCCTCCGGCGAAGACGAGACGGTGACAACAACAAGGACGACGACGACGACGGAGTGGAGCGAGGAGCTGCGAGTCACCCAAGAGGAGCTCCTCCAAGCGACGAAGAGGATGGCAACCCGAGACGTGGCACCGGGCCCGGATGGATTCCCAGGCCGAGTTTGGGTGGAGACGATGGACTACATGGCCCCCCGCATACGGCATCTCTTCACGAGATGCCTGAAGGAAGGCGCATACCCCCGGGCATGGCGAACCGGGAGACTAGTCCTGTTGCGGAAAGAAGGTCGTCCGCTGGACTCGCCGTCCGCGTACAGGCCGATATGCCTGCTGGACGAGGTGGGCAAACTGTTCGAGAGAATAATCACCGCCCGTCTGGAGACCCATATCTCGGAACGGGTGCCTGGATGGCACGACAGCCAGTACGGATTTCGGCGGGACCGCTCTACGGCGTCCCGTAGGGCTCGGTGCTGGGACCCATCCTGTGGATCACGGCCTACGATTCCGTCCTCCGATGCCCGATGCCCCCGGGCATGGGCTTGGTATGCTACGCCGACGACACCTTGGTGCTAGCCGGAAGAGGCGGGTGGAACGAGACCGTCAACCTCGCGGAAGACGCCGTGGCGTGCGCGGTGTACGCCATCCAGCGACTCGGATTGAGCATGTCGCCAGCCAAGTCGGAGGCCCTGTGGTTCCTCGCCGCCGCCGCAGAGGATCCCCTCCCGTAGGACTGTCCGTGACCATCAACGGTGAAGCGGTGCCGGTAAAACGTCATATGAGATACCTAGGCGTCATCATTGATAGCAAATGGACGTTCGGACCACACTTCCAGCTTCTGGTCCCAAGGGTGACAGCCGCAGCCAACGCCTTATGCGGCCTACTACCGAACATCGGCGGAGCAGGACTGGGAGTCCGCCGACTCTACGAGGGAGTGGTCCGGTCCCGAGTTCTCTACGGGGCTCCCGTATGGGCAGAGGACCTGATGGCGAATCGA